>JAPYZE010000356.1:0-66973 GCA_030522805.1 Leptomastidea abnormis
TTTTGGAATACATTTTGAATTGTTTTTATGAGAATTCAAAAAGTATTCATTACCATGAATACTTCTGGGTTTCATTAAGAAAATGCGTGCCGTCTGGGTTTTATTTATTTATATAATTGGGTATTGATAAGCTTAAGAATTTTACATAATGTAAATTATTTTTTTGTTTTTACAGTTAAGATTTTTATATTATGTATTTGAATAAATGATCGCAAATTCATTTTTAAAGTCATAACTAATAATTTTTTTAAATCTTAAATGATAAATAATTTTATGTTTAATGAAAATATAAAACAAGATCATTAAAATTTTTAATTACGTAAAATTTATAATATTTTTAAAATAAAACGTTTTTGATGAATGTTATTCTCCAGATTATAACTTTAAAATTTGTAATTTTTATTATAATAATTAAGTATCCAATAAATTTGCTCTAAACTTTATCAAATTTTTATAATTTTTTTTTTTTTAATTTGTATAAAATAAATATTAATGAGCATTTATATTTAATATACTACAAATAATATTTTTAATGAAAAATATTGAAGCCTTGTAATAATACTATTGTACGAAATGAAATGATAATTCGTAAATTTTAAGAAGTGCAAATTGTTTTCCTACTTTATGTCAAAGATGAAAAAAAAAAAAAAACTGAAAGATTTTTAAAAACCTGATTACTGAATATTTATTTAATTATACTTTGAATTCTTTAGGTACAAAAAAAAATATTCTATCAAAATAATTACGTTTACAAAATAACAATTTTATCAACTAAAAAATGATCAGTTTCAAGATATTAGTTTACTATTAATTACGATTATACCATTATCATTGATTATAACTAACTACGTTAAAGGAAGTCAAGCTTATCTTGATAAATACTGATTAAATTTGATTAAAATTTTCTAGCACGATAACGTTAGATTACCGAAAGCTCGAAATGATCATTTTACTGTTTGGAAAATTTTAGCCAGAATATACCTGGCTGTTAAAAAATAAAATTTATTTGAAAAACCATTTTAATATTTCATAATAATTTGATAAAAAGCATTTTATTAAAAATAAATTCAATTCTTTTTTTATCGACAATAATAATTTTAAAAAAAAATGTTCAATTAGATTGACAAGCTTTACTGTATTATTAATTTTTTTTTAATTTTGGTTTGAAATGCAATTTTAATAAATATTAATTAAAAAGTATAAATTAATGACATTTAAATTAATAGACAAGTAAATACTATATAACGTAATTTGAATTTTTATAATAAATGTAAAATGAATTTCCTACCTTGCTAGGTATTAATAGTCCTTGCGTCCTTCCACCAAATTACAGCATCTCATTCAGTTAAATCATAATATCACTTCCTTATACATTATTTTTACTTTTATTCATTCTATAAATTTTTTATTACTCATCACTTGCACGTGACGATATAATACAGGTTATTCATACATGCTCTAAATAAATCATCTGTAATTTTTTTTTCAATTCTTATATTATATCAAAATATTTTCACTTAAGGAATACCAAAATTTTTGATAATATTAATTTGACTAAAATAAGACTTAATAAAACTCATGATCACGAGAGCTTCAATATCGAACTGCAGATTATTATATAAATTTTTTTTTTTTTTTGCGTACCTAATGCTTTATTGTCTTATCTTATTTGTGATAAATGGAAATAAGTGGGGACCGACTTGTTAATTCTACAATTTATTTAAAATTTAATCGTGTACGCGATGTATAAATGTATATTATTATACTCATATCACAATATAGTTAAGAAAAAAGCGTATATTTATATCCAAAGTAAAAAGAAAAAAAAACAAAGATTGTTTTTTATTGCATAAATTTAATAAGAAATAAGAAATAAATATTTGTATACTTTTTTATAAATATAATAATACATTTTCTAAATTGTTAATAT
The DNA here is from genome assembly GCA_030522805.1 of Leptomastidea abnormis. NCBI lineage: Eukaryota > Metazoa > Arthropoda > Insecta > Hymenoptera > Encyrtidae > Leptomastidea > Leptomastidea abnormis. Next base: position 1,931 of record JAPYZE010000356.1, read on the forward strand.
AAAAAATAAATTATTTATTGAAAACATTAGGAATAATATTATTACCTAATATATACAATATATGTATGGCAAAACATCTATTATATGTATAACTATTAAGGCAATGAATTCATTTTTAAACAAACGTAGGCTTTTTATTATTTTATAAAAAATTGTAATGATAAAAAATTTAAAACTCAGTATTTTTAAGCTGGAAATCATTTATAAAAAATAATTTTATTCAAGGACATAGAAAAAAAGATGAGAATATGAAAAATTTTGTTTTATTTCTTGTATAAAATTTACAGTAATGAATGTTGTGAAATGAAAATAAGATACATTAAAAAATATTAAAATAAACCACTGATTTAATAATTAAATAATTTGACCCGCAATAATTAAATTAAATTAAAAAAATCATAGTCTTATTTTTCTAAAACTCTTACAATTCACTTGCTTAAATTTTACAAACCCAAATAATTCGTGAAAAGAACTTAATGCAATACAAAAAATAATAGAAAATTATACTAATTAGCAAATTTTTAAATAAATCATAAACGTAAATGAAAATTAAAAAAAATTAAAATTATTTTCTCATCATTCATTATTATATAGTACTAGGTTTGCAGTTCGCGCAAAAAATAAAATTTATAAAAATTTTATTTTTGAAAAAGAAAAAAAATCATCCATACCATTAAAAAAAGTCTCTTAGGTCATTTACAAAATTGACGTACTTTCAGAGCAGTACTTAATGAAAGACCGTAATTGATATTTTGATATTGTTTTTGTCACATTATCCAATAAGTCAACAGGATCCTGAACACACATGGGACAGTCAATACGTAATATTTTCATTTTGTCAACTCTTGTTTTCATATATTTATATACGTGATCTTTACTGTCTATGAGAGCACGCTTTTTAACAGGCTGACCTAAAAACGGGCTCATCGCGTAAACCTGATAATCAAAGTTTGCATAGTATAAAAACAAATCTTTCAATAAATCTTTAAAACTTTGGCTTGTCGGTACGACTTTAATATTCTTTGAATTTATTGTATCAAATTTCGAAAAAGTATCAAGCACTATTTCCTCCTTTGGTTTTTGATCTACAAGTTCTTTGTCATTTTCTTCATCCAATTGATTTTCATCAGCCACAGCGTTATCAGAAGAATTCAATAAATTTAATAAATTTTGATTGCCGACAAAATTAATAAGTTCTCTTACACTTGGCAAAATTTTTCTTATTTGTAGGTAGAAAACGACGAGTAGCGATATAGTGAACGTCGTAAATTTATTGTATTCCGAAAGATTACAGCAACAGGTCCATTTTTTCAAAATTAATATAAGTTCGCGACAGACTGGATAAGCTTCATTGTAGCACCTAAAAATAGAAAAAAATAGAAAAAAAATACATTAAAACAAAGTATGACAAAATCCACACTTGTGTTTATCAAATATCTTTTTAAACTCGCAACAACAACGCGACATCTTTCTTACCTAATCAATCTTGATTTTTCAACAGCCAATTCATCCGTATCCTTGCAGGTAATCTCGCAAAAAATATTGGACGGTCGATGACATAAAGCAAGTACAGGCTCGTTTTTGAGAGTTATCGGTGTTTTTGACAGGTACGGTACCTCTACATTCCATTCGTCCTGCTTAGCAAAGGTCTTTTGTATCTTCAGTAATCGCGTCTCATAATCATCATCCTTGGCATCCTCACCAAAATCCAAATGAACACGAAACTCGCTATCGGATAGCCCAACGAGTGCAAGCCTCGAACCGTAAAGTTTGACTTGAGCTTTCGGATACACCCTACGCGCATTATCACCGATCTTACCAAGCAGTTCAGCTTCCAATGTCGGCTTCAGAGCATTTGACGATACCAGCAGAGTTTTCAGCGAAGCTTCGAGTTTACCAAGTAAAGCCGTAGCCGTGGTGGGTAGGGCAGGTGCCAAAAAGCTGCGAGTACGCAAGAAGTAACTATGGAAGCTATCTTTACAGTGATTTGCGTAGCTGTCAGGTCCACCGATCCAGCAACTCACGCAAGACGGACATATCTCGAGATCCAATGGTTTACTTTCGTCGGCCAAATGAGCCGCGTTAACCAGATGCGCTATAAAACCCAGCTCCGTGTCAAAGCGTAAATTGCAAGGCTCGCAGGTGAATTTTTGCGCGTAGTACCACCCTCGATGACCGATCAGTGCAATGATCTCATTCAGCCGAGATTCAGCTTCGTCTTGCCACGCGAGACTCTGGTCCAAGTGTCCAATCGATGATATATGCTCGGCAATCAACGAATCCTTATTTTCCAGTTCGCAGTCGCAAGCTCGACACTCGAGCAGTTCGTCATCGGAGTCGGAACTTGCAGTGATGTAAGATTTGGCAAGACGTAAGTCGCTGAATTGATCGCTGAATTCGGCAAATGCTTCATCGTGGAGTTTCAGCTCGCGTATTTGGACTTTGTGCTCGGACGAACGGAGATGCTCGTAAATGATTAATGGCTCTGATGATATTTCGACGTTACAAGCTAGACAGACAATGTTGGATTTTTTTGTGTCATCGCTCTTGTCTTCCTCGTAATCGATTGGATGCGTTAGACTTAAGCCTAGTTTTAGATCGGCCAGACGCTTAGAACGTGGTTCAAAGATGTTTGCGGGTCCAGCCTCCAAACACATGTCCACATATGTTAGACCGTAAATAGAAAGAAGCTTTGCTTGACTACTGGAATCGCTTGAGCCTGATTTTATTGGTTTCCTCGATTGACGATCTCGCTTGATAATAACAGCGGAATCGTTTTTCTCGTTTACTGAATTATTACTAGGCTGTGGAACGGTTTTTTTTGGCCTCAACGTGTATGGTCCTGAAAGAAAAATAAAAAGAGAAAAATATTACAATTATAGTATTTTTACAGAATATGAGTTTTTGCACAAAAGATATGATTTATAAAGGATGTTAAAAAAATGGTAAGAACAAAGATTTTGCCCTTATATACTTATTTTATGTGCAAATACTCTAAGGATTCACATTCTTAAAATTAATTACCTTTTTGAACACATTTATTATTAATAATAGCGGTGCTTTCGTTGAAAGTAACTTTTTTATTAGGTTCTCTATCTTTATTCAAATTCAAACTCATTGTGCTTGTATTAAGTCCAGATTTGGTAAAATTTCCATTTTTTTTGTTTTTACTATGAGTATCCAAATTCAAACTTGTGGTGCTTTCGCTTAGCTTTAAATCACCTAATTGTGCATTAATTTTGTTGGTATTATCTGAGATGTCTGTATGTAAGCTTGTGGAGCTGCTAGTAACACTGGAGTCATTGAAGTTATTTTGCTGAATCAAGTTTGATTGTGTTTCTTTATTGAATTCCTTATTAGTATTTGTTATATCATTCATTTTACTAATATGAGAAGGATTTTGAAAGTGACTTTGTAATGCTGAATCACTGGTAAAACTAGTATTACAAACTGGACAAATAAATTTGTAATTACCTGAACCAATTAATGATTTAGCTGCTGTTATATGATGTTTTGATTTGAAATGTTGGAATAACATATGATCATACGACACGTACACTTGACAATAAGGGCATGAAAAAACAAAATTTCTCATTGGCATTGGAATATTATCAATTTTTCCAGAATTAAGATCTTGCAATTTGCTTTTATGATCACTGTTAAGTATATGATCAATCACATCATGTAACATTTTATGAGTAGTGACACATAAAAAGCATTTAAATACTAAAATTTCACTTTTAATTATAGATACAATACTCTTATCTTGCAAAATTAAATTAACAACTGCCATTCTTTTCAAGTGATTAACATTCAAATTATTGTGATTGTAATATAAGCTTAAGTCATTAAATTTTATATTGCAAAGAAAACACTGATATTCTAATTTGTTATTTTCAGCAGCAGCAACTATTTGAGAAACTAAAAATTTTTGAGTTGTGGACAACGAACTTATTTTATGTCTTCTTCCATTTACATGGTCAGCAAATATACGTTCACTATCACAAACTATATCACATTTTTGGCAGTACAGCTTTTTTTGAACGCAATTTTTGAGGTTTAAACAATCTTTAAGATCATTTAAATCAATACTTGGTACATCAATATTGTCTTTTAAATTTGTAGTTTGACAATAAGCATTTATTCTTAACCTGTGCCTTGTTTCTTTCAAGTGCCGATCCAATTGTTCTTCATTCAGAATTTCAACATCACATATTATGCATTTGATAAACTTCTGATTGTGTTTTTTTACAGAAAATGTTATTATATCATTATTTTGGCACAAGCATGCTTCTTGATGTGTATGAAACATTATATGATATCTAATTGCTTCTTTACTTCGTAAAATTACTAAACATTTGTTACAAAAATATGCAGCATCTGGTTTAATGTCACTTACTGGATTTGTATTTTCATTAGCAACAACATAAGAACTATTAAAAACAGTAACTGAAGTTTTATTAACATCTGTTGAATTTATAATTCCTGTTGAATGAGAATTATTATTAGTTTGAACAACAGTAACATTACTTGATGTAGGTACAACATTCGCAGCAGATAAATTCTTGAAATGTCTGCTGCCTGTTATGTGATGAGCTACATGATCGATAGAAGGCAGTTTACAAGAACAAATTGTACAGTATGATTCTGGTAATGCTGTTAATATTATACCATGATAAACAAGTTGAACACTTTTAACCTCATCAACTTCAAAATCGTCTAACACGTGATTTAAAATCTGCCCAATTTTGTTTCTGTTTTGATGGTCTTCATCATCAATGAGATGCTTTATAGAATTAATTAAATTAACTATCTGTGCCTTGCACATGTAACAATAAAATTTGTTACCTTGCTTGCATATTCGATTTTGCACTAAATTCGTATAAATTCTTTCAATGACTTTTATACTGTCGTGTTTTAAAACTAATTCTGTAGTATTCATTATTGTAAAATTTTTTTTTTAATTTTTTATCAAACGGTAATAATAGTTTAAAATTGATAAATTATACCAGAAAATAAAATTCGTTTTTGGTATAGGTTAACACTCTACTGGTTTTTTCATTGTCTTGCTTGCAGTCATAGACATATCTATGCTTGCAGTCTGCAGAAGAAAATGCACGAGATTTTGGCCACGTTTGAGACATCTGTTGGTATCATTCTAATACTACATTTAAAAAGGAATTAAAATTAAGATATACATATATTATACTTGTATTTTACATACCATTGTTTTTTTTATTTTTTAATGTCATTCTTTCTGACATTCTTTTTTTATTGGAATACATTTTATGTTTACAAAAATATATATACATGTATGTGCATGTAATATACCACAGATATGTTATAAAATAGTAAAATCTACAAAATTTATTTTATAAATAAAAAAACTTGTAAGAGTTCATTGTAAAGATATTTTATTAATTATAAAATTGATATCAAAACAAAATTAAATTTTGCAATTGACATATGTATTTAGGAAACGACAAATTAGATTGTATAAATGGCATATGTACATTATGTACATACTTGTCAAGTACTTGTATGGTAACAATGAACAATGTTTTTAAACAATAACAATATTAATAGTTAAAGTAATACTATATGACTTGATTAGAATACGTTGTAAAGATATAAATTTTCATTATTGATAAGTCTCTCATTATATTTTTTGGTCAAGCTTTACACAATAAAACTTGTTAGTTAGCAATAGATTTTTTTAGGATTGGTCATTTTAAAAAAATAGACTTTTTGCATTATTTTTGATGTGTTGTCATGTCTATAAATTATTTTGACAAAAATAATTTTTTATCGTTCTTAGAGTTTAAAAAAATTGAAGAAATGGTAGTAAAAATTTTAAGTTTCTTCTGACTATTGTCTCTTTTTGAAACTCAATATTTTACTGATCTTTAATAACTACATTAATTATCAAATTATTAATTGGCACACAAGGAATGTTAAGTCAATTAAGAAATGGAACATGTTTTGTAATTCAAGCTTCTAAAATAGCAGCACTATCAGTGCAATACTGTTTAAACATTCTTAATTGCAATTTAGTCACTGATTTTGTCATATTTTGTGATAAATCTATTGGCTCTTGAATACACATTGGCGAGTCCAAACGAAAATATTCAATTTTTATCTCTTTTATTTGAGTTTTATAAAAGCTCATTTCATCAGGCAAATTATCAATATCAGAAAATTTACTTTTTTTCATTATTTTTCCTAAAAATGGACAAGCTACATCAGATATGTAATGAAATTCCGCAAAGTACTTAAAAAATCCTTGAAGAAGATCTTTTATTGGAAGATTTATTTCTTTAACTGGAATGTCACTTGATACTCCAGTTTCCCATCCTAAAATAATGGTTTAATGAAAGTTTTATTCCTTCATTATACATTTTTCTAAGTCTAAAATTAATTGCTTAAATTTATTACCTGCTATTATGTTTGATTTATTTTCTTGTTCTATTAATTTTTGTACACTTGGTAAAAATCCTTTGATTTGCAGATAAAAGATAACAAACCACGACATTGCGAACGAATTTATACCCTTACGTCCAGATAATTGGCAAAGACTACTCCATTTTTTCAAAAAAAGTATAAGCTTTCGACAAGGCAAGCAGGCATTCACAAAATATCTGAAATAAAAATTTATGTAAAAAACATTTAAAACATTTAAAAGATTATAAATCATTTGAAGTTACCCTAGTATTCTTGATTTAGCAACACTGAGACTATTAATAAAAGAAATATCACAAACAAGGTTTGTGGCTCTGTGCTTTAACTTTATAATAGGTACTCTAGCATGCATAATGCTTTCTTCTATTTTCCAGTCATCTTGACTATTGTAAAAACATTTTTTTACAATTAACAATATCTCTCCATTCTCTTCTCTTGATTCGAGTGTTTCATTTTTACCACAGCTTAAGTAAATATCCAAATCACTATTTTTAGAACTCAAGTATGAAATTCTTGAACCAAATAAATGAGCTTTTGCTTCAGGATACTTTGGCTTGACAACATTTTCTATACCTTCTAAAATTTTTTTTTCTACCTCTTTGTCAGAAAGAGATGATTCATCTGATTCTGTTATTAAAATATCACATATTTTCTCAACAGCAATTAATAAATTTTTTACTTGATCACTCATTTCAGGAACAGTAAAATCACGCGATTTTAATTTATATTTATGACTATCTTTGTCACAATGAATTTTGTGCTGATCAGATTTAGCATACCAGTAACTTGAACAGAGAATGCAGCAGTCAAATTGTAATGTTTGCTTTCTCATAATTCTTTTTTCTACTTCTCTCAAATGATTAATATCCTCCAAGTGTCTAGCATAATCAACTTCAAAATCAAATGATGCACAGCACAAATTGCAAAAAAACTTTTCAATATAGTACCACAGATTTTCAAATATGTGTTTTAGTAATTTAAATATTTCAGCTGCAGATTTTTTCCTCGAAGATTGATTTTTAATATGAAGTTCAGAATTAATATGATTTCTAAGAGTTTCCTTACAGTTTTCTACAATAATATCACAGACATAACATTTGACAGATTGATCTGAATCTTCATACATATATTCTTTAGCTAATTCTAAATCACTAAATTGGTCACGATAATTCTCAAAATATTTATCATTATCCTCCATTTCTTGTAAATTGGTTTCATGCTGTTCTGAACGTAAATGCTCATAAAAAAGTTGAAAGTCATTTGACACTTCAACTCCACATGGAATGCAACATCTGCTTGATTCATAAGGAAAAGTTAAACTTATACCTAACTCCAATTTTCTTATTCTTTCACTATCGATTGTAAAAATATTTTCATCTCCTCTTTCTATACACATCTTAACATATCTTGGACAAAAATTTATGAGATTTTTTGTTCGAATGAATGCAGTACTTGGACTTTTCTTGTCATCTTGATTATAAATAATTTGTTTACTATTTGGAGTAGTAATATATTTTTGATGATTATTGTTATTTGCATTTAAGGTGTGATTCATTAAATTAGTTTGAGAAAAATTTACATTATTTAAAGGCATAGGATAGTTAATTTTAGATCTAGCATTATAATGCTGCTGTTGCATTATGAAATTATTTGGCACTATACCAACTGATGGATTTGACATGACAATTACGTTTGAAATATTTGGATAAGACATATTGTTTGTTGGAATAGGATTTTTATATCCATTCTGATGTCCTGCATTCAAATGTTCCAGCAGTACCTTGTCATTGGGACAATTCATCTTACACTGAGAACAATAAAAAATTATCTGTTCACAAGAATTTAAATTTGTATTTGCATAATATTCCTGTAATCTACATTTGTGGTAATTTGATACCAGATGATGAATCATCGTGTAATCATTCATGTCATTTATTTTACAGATGGGACACACATACAGATTTCTATTGTTTAACATAGTTTGTACGTTAGGAAGTCTATGATTATGTTCAGCAGATTTTTCATAAATATGCTGTAGGTCAAGTAGATGTACCAATGTTCCATTTAATTCAGTCAAGTGTAATTGGCATTTTGTACAACTAATGACTTGCTGGTTGTTAAAACTGACAAATTTCATATATTTATCTTTAATTATAGTAACAATGGCTTCCATTCTGTATTTATGAACATGATCATAATTGTAATGTAAAAATAACAGATTTTGATCATTAAACGTCACATTGCAAATGAAACAAATATAGGAAAGTAAAATTGAGTTGACATCCTGAGGCAATTTTTGTTGATGCATAATTTGCTGAGTGTAACATCTATTGAATTCAGTATGGCAAATGTTTGGTTGCAAAGATAAATACATAAAATTCATGATGGTGTAATTGTCAGGACTGCACAAAACAATCAGGCGCTTTTGATGAATATCCTCCTTCAAATGCCTTGCCAAGTCCTCCTCACATTTCATAAAGCAATCACAAATTAAACAATATATGCGTTTATTAGCTTTTTCCTCAATAGAAAAGCTTACAATATCAGCAGGCTGATTATAAAAATTTTGACTCAAATGAAACATTTTATGATACTGCAGCGCAGAATCAGATTTCAAACTGTCCTGGCAGCTATCACAAGACATTGGAAGATTGCATGCCAAGAATTCTTGTTTTTTGTCTTGCACATTAGGAACAATATTTGGCTTGTCATTTTTACTAGTCATATCATTAAGTCCATTGTCACAGCTAATAGGAGGAACATTACCTTCAATTGTTTGGCTCTCAGCCACATCATTTGTCTTAAAATTTAACAAGTCATCATTATCAGTATCCTTCAAGACCTTGCGTCTTTTACTTATGTGCTTTTTCCCAGAGACGTGCTCGGACACATGATCAAGTTTTGGTATAACACAAAGGCAAAACGTGCAACGATACTCTCTACTACTATTTGGTATAACTCCATGATCAATGAGCTCCTTGCATTTGTTTTCATCAACACGCAGATTTTTTAGTGTACCTAACTCCTCAAGTTTATGGGCGTGGCCTTCGCTATCGGTGACATGCGGGAAGGCTTCCTCTTTGGCAAGGTCAAGGTCGCAGAGGTGGCAGTGGAGGCCGGCAGTTCCTCGGCACAAACGGCTCTTCACCAGATCCAGGAAGGTCATCGCTTTCGATTTACTTGTAGTAACACTTGTTGACATTATAACAATCTCTGCACATAGATTTAAGCATTATCTTTTTATAATCGTACATAAAAATATGCAAGAAATTCCTGTAAGCAAGCTTTACGTATGTGTATAATAAAAAAAAACATACCTTATCAACGAGGTTATAGTCACAAATACACAGGGCCGGTATGACACTCGTAACTCCAAAAAACTTAGGAACTGTAACGATGTGATCTGCACACGTGGAGTCGTAACCCTTTTAGACTTCAATATTAAATCCAGTGCTGGCTACATTTTTATCCCCTCGCAACAGGTGCAGTTCTATTCGTTGTAATCAAACACTTTAAAATTAGTCGCAGCAGCAAGTCAAACAGCATTGCAGCCTACAGAAGTGCATATATAGGGGAGACCGGGGCATGATTAAAGTTTTTTTTCTTTCCTCTGTAACTTTTTTAATTTTTCTTATTTTTATTCCGGACAAAAAGACTTTGAAGGTATTGCCTTTATCTACAAAACCCACTTTGTCCGGATTAGCTAAATGCACAGGTTTAGCTTTAAACTAAGAATTTGTAAACCGGGTCATGATTGAAAAAATAAAAAAAACCCGGAGTATGATTAAAAAAGGCCAAGGGTATGATTAAAATTCCTAAATATCATTGCAATATCAAATTTCAGACATAAATCTTGATAGCACTTTTAAATTACAGCACATAACGAAAATTTTAAACCCTGGCCTATGTTTTTAAATGCTTCAATATTACTAAAAAATACTTAGCGCGCGCGCGTACCGAGTGCAATATTATGATTTTGTTGCCTATGAACATTAATTTGTAAATAATTTTAAATTTGTTCAAATCAGGTGTACAACGTTGTCATGTATGTTATGTTTATTTTTAATAGTTAAACAAACATAAGCAATCAATTTTAGCAATTAAACTATGGAAAATAGCCGGTTTGTGACGTTAATATATAATATTAAATAAAAATGAGAAACAATGGTCCGTGAGATACAATAATTAAAAATTAAGATATATGTATATTCATACGGACAGTTCTCTGTGAACGGGAAGTGAAAATCCCCCCCCCCCCTTTTTGATGCATTTTGTTCTAGAGTTTAAAAAACTCATATCCAAATTTCTTTCAAGTTTTTTTGAGCCTTATTTCTTTTTGTTATTGCAATGTGTACAAAACTTTTTCACTTCTTTTTGATCTTTAAGCTCAATTTTGACATAAAAGGATATGCATTTTAGCAAAAACAATACAATATTTTTTTTGTTAGAAAATTCTTATACTTTAAATGACATCTAGTCTTAAAATTAGAAAAAATATGGTTAATTTTATAATTTTAAGGTATTTGTAATTACTGCGGTTACATTATGCAAAATTTTATATCAGTATGAATTTTTTTTTGATTTACATATATACTTTATATGCTGTAAAAAATACATCAAGAGCTATAAATTCATAATTTTTAGTCTATTTTATGTGATGAATTTCGTGTTTGAGCATGGCAAAGAAAGTGATCAATTATATACTGGTGAAGGCAATATCACCAAACTCTTACTTGCCAAAACATTTAAAAATTTAATTTTTTAAAGTTTTTATCCAAAGATAGCTAAGATAAGTGAGCTATTTTGAATTTAAAAGTAAAATTTTAGCTTAAGATCCGAGTGATGAGAATTCGCGCTCGTCCTATTAAAGCACAAGCTTTAAGATGTGCAAGCTTAATAGATTCTCGATATACATCAAACCTTTATGCTCGACTAGATTCTCTTTACCTTTTCTCTTACCTCAGAAAGTGGATTACATAACGAGCAGACTCGATTTCAGCTCCATTGAAAAATCGAATAAAATCAACGAATAATAATATAAAAATATATAGAGAAGAGAGCTTGCAAGTTTGAAGTGCTAGAGTTGAGCTATAAAGAGACAGTAGAAAATCTTTGACAAAACGCAGCTTTTTCTTACGTCTACTCTTTCTATTCCTAGTTACTAGAATGGATTATTTACACATATATATATATATATATATATATATATATATATACACATACATTATGGGTCTATCAAAAAGAGAGGTAGAAAGAGTCCAGCTTTCTTCTCTGAACAGCAGCGCTCCTCTCAATTAGTTTATAGCCAAGACTCTTCAGGAATTTCTCTCTGGCCTTTTATTCTTCAAGCTTCAAGAGCATTCACCTGGCTATAAGCACTTCTTCTATCTTCACCCATGAATATATCGATATTCCATTAGAAGCTTGCCCTTCTAATAATGCCATGGCATGAACTAAAGAAAAAATGTATGCGATAATATTCGTGCAAATTAGATAACACGAATTCACACCGTTTTACTAGGACGATAAGTCCGAGGCTAGCGAATCTTATTTGCCCTTGCTGAATTGTATACGCGAGCAATGATATCAAATCGATTGAATCTTTTGCATCGCTTAGCTTGGATTAATTCTCTTTTTGATAATAATTCAATCATCACAACTCAACGTTCAATTTCCTTTGCGTATTTTGATTGGCAAGCAAATAATAAAGAGACTGTTAATTCAAATTACGTTGTATTTTGTTTTTAATCCTAAATTGTATACATAAACAATGTATTAAAAATCAAACAATTATTATCTTAATTCTCAATTTTTTCACTTTCTTGTCTATCACTTTCCGCCTTCGCCATTTCATCCTCAAGTTGCTGTTCTTTAAATAACCTAATAATTTCTTCTGTAGCAGTTGGATTAGTTTTTGGGAGTGCTCCCAGTTCTGTCTGTAATTTTAAATAAATAATAAATAATTTATCAATATTTGTATTTATTAGAATTTCCATTAAACTTACATTTGGGAATTCAGTAATATTTAATTTTGGATCTCTAAATGTAAATGGTGTCCAAGGACCTTGGATGGATGGGAATTCTGTATGCCAAAATTTACGTAATCTCAAACTTGAACCATCAAAAGCTTGAGTCCTTATGAGTTCCATGTATTTTATAACATCAGCATGAGTGAATTTGTAGCATGGTATCCAATGTGATTGGCCATTCACTACAGAAAAGAAACAATTAAAGAAAAAATACAAAAAATAATTTATCTTAACAAATTTTCTTACGATATTCAGCTTTTATGACAGGACCTCTATGTCTTCTAGGCTTAACGTAAACTACAACACCAGGGTTATCCCTTGCATAATTTACAAGATCATTTTGTATAAATTCTCTGAAATAAAAAAGATGCAATCATAAACTAATATTTTAATAGAATATTAGTCGTTGTATTTATACTTATAACAATTGATAGCAAAAGTTATAAATGAAATGAAGTAATTTTACATTAGCGATGCAATTGGAGTTTAACAAAAGAACACAAAAGTGACGTAGATTATCAAATGACGAGTGTCAAAGTAAAATAGACAAAAAATTAAATTAACATAATGAATAAAAAATGCAATAAAGCAGACGGTTAAATAAAATATGATGCAAAAGTTAAAGCACATAGGTTAGAAATATATTACCGAATGCACCGGCTATCTCCGTGATTTTTACAGAATTTCAAAGTAACACGTTTAAGTTGACCGACGTATCGTCCTATGCCATTAGAAAGCGGAGCTCGAGGAAAACCTGCATTTAAATACAACTGGCGATTAGCCATTTTTTATTCTTCTCGTCTCTTTGTAAAGCGAATCTATAAACTTTTTCTTCCACAATTTCGGAGCAGCGGTATAGATAGCAGACAAACATGTGACCACAAAATATATTGAAACGAGACGGTCACAAAATGGAAAAATTTAAAAGCTAGGTCTGCTCTTTCTTTGGCGGGGCTTCGATGCTCCGAATAATTGCAAAGCTCATCGTTCTTGATCATAATAATATCACCCCCTGCAGTTCAGTACACGTGAAATCCTTAGCGTTGTCACATCGTGAATTACATATTCAATCAAAATCATTAAAGATGACTGGTAAGGTATGTGCAAAAATTGGACCTTCGATTCTCAACGCTGATTTATCGAAATTAAGCGAAGAATCCCAACGTTTACTTGATTCCGGAGCTGATTATCTTCATCTTGATGTTATGGATGGACATTTTGTACCCAATTTAACGTTTGGACATCCGTTGGTCAAGTGTCTTAGATCGAAGATAAAGGATGCTTTTTTTGAAACTCACATGATGGTTTCTCGACCTGAACAAGTATGATTTAATTGTTGGTTGTTCATGATTCGTTTGTTTATACTTTTTTTTTTAATTTGACCTTGATATGATTGTTTAAAGTTTGACGCAATCAGTGACGTGATAACTTTGATTTTTATTAATATTTTTTTACTAACTTGTAATTTTTTAAATGACTGATTATGCAAGAATAATGAAAATTTTATTATTTGTTTTCAATTTTTAATGTATTTTGTGGAATGTTTATTAGCATCATTTTTTTATAATAAAAAATGTAGAAATATATTTTAAAATATATTTTAAGCATGTGTTATGATCTGAATGTTACAATATAAGTATATTTTAGTGGATTGAACCAATGGCTGATGCTGGTGTTAATCAATATACTTTTCATGTTGAACCTGTAGATAATGTAAAGCAACTATGCCGTAAAGTAAGAGAAGCTGGAATGAAGGTAATGCATAATAAATAATTTTCAGAATAATATATGTGCAGTCTAATAAATAATATTTTGTTCTTTAAGGTTGGAGTAGCTCTGAAACCAGGAACACCTGTTGATGTTGTTACAGAGTATATTGATGATGCAGATATGGTTTTGATCATGACGGTGGAACCTGGTTTTGGAGGACAAAAATTCATGGATTCTATGATGAGCAAAGTGTCTTGGTTAAGGAAAAATTATCCTGACTTAGATATTGAAGTTGATGGAGGAGTTGGGCCGAGTACTATTAATGTTTGTGCTGAAGTAAGATACAAAATAGTAAATTATAAAGTTTAATATTTTTTATTCAATATATTTATATTTACAAAACTGTTTTTAGGCTGGTGCCAACATGATTGTTTCAGGTACAGCAGTTATTAATTCTGCTGATCCAGCTAAAGTTATCAAAGATTTAAGATGTGCTGTGAATAATGCATTGGAACAATGATCTTTTTTTTTTAATTTTTATGATTGTTAATTACAATTTATACAAACTTCATTAAAAAAATTTATTTTTACACTAGTTATTTGTTGTTATTCAGAACTGTCAGATTCATCTGTTCCTGAACTTTCTTGCTTGTTACATGATTCGATTTCAGATTTTGTAACTGAAGTATCTTGTTTATAATTAAACTGTGGATGATTCAAAGGTGGACATTCAGGATCTAATTTATGCCTCAATTCAGTAAGTGTAATAAAAATGGCTTCTTCTGTTCTTATAGTTCTTGATCCCTGTTCCGGACAGGTATTTAAATACTGATTAAAAACTAAAGATACATCGTCAATATCCAAATTTGGATCATTTTCTGCAGCAGTTTCTAGGCCTGACAAACCACCAAACACAATTATACCATGTTTATACCTTAAACTTTTTGGAGCAACATCATCAATTGATGATCCCTTGTCAGATGTGCCAATAGATAAGTCATATCCTTCTGGATATGGACAATTTGCAAAAATTTCTGAAAGATTTGATGCCAATCTCACTGTGTATCCCCAATAAACACCTGTTTCTGCTCTTGGCAGTGACGGAGGTACAATAATTCCTTTCAGTTTTTCAGAATTTTCCTGTTCTTCTGGAATTTTTACAGTAACTCTTAAGCCACTTGATAAAACTTTATCGACTCTTACATCCTTTAATAGACCAACATTTATCTGAAAAAAAAATTAAAAGTTAAGTATTAGGATAAAACTTTATTAATTTACTAATAAAGGAAAAAACTATTGATAAGTCTACTAACCAATGATCCTCTACCTACTTTAATAGGTTTATTAGTAACAACTCCTTCTCTAAAAAGACATTTATCATCTATCCTGAGATGATGAGGTGCATTAAGAGGATCAAGTATACCAGCTCTCTCAAGATCTTTATGCTGAGGAAAAAAGTTCTTTCTAAGATACTGAGGGCATTCGCAATACTGAAGTATCCTGGCAAGTTGAAGACAACCAGGTCTTGCCTCACCTAAAACTTCATCCCTACGCAACTTTTTACGCTCATCTTCACGCACTTCTCCTTCATCGTCGTAAACAATAACTTCATCTACCTTGAAAACACAAGCAGCCCGAGCTATCTGAGAAGCTAATTTGTATCGCAAATCTACCGTCTGAGCATTATCGAGTATCGAACCTGGCACTGCTATACTGATGGTCGACGGTCTTCTAACCTCAAAGTCAGCTTTCTCGGCAGCTGCACTTTTTTCAGCCTGCACCTTTTGCTCCTCTGCTAGACGAGCTTTTTTTATTAGCCGCTCTTCACGCCACTTTTTTCGCTTTTCTTTGAACTCTCGATTTACCTCTTTCCATGATTTTCCTGGAGGTTTCGTCGGCTGCTTCTTTAGACTCTCCATTTGTATATGTACCTTTGTTTACAAATTGTGGATCAGCTGTAGCACCCACGTGTATTGCACAGTGCACACATATACATTTTCTTACGAAGTTGATTGAATAAATTAAAATTTTTTTTATATATTTTATGGAAATTCAATTTTGAAAGAAAATTAAAGTTAAATTTAATTTTTGTTCATAATATTAATTTAGAATTTAATTAAAGCAAATGTATGAAATTGTATAAAAGGACATTACATGACAAAAAAGTAAAAGTGCTTTTTTATAAATGGTACTTAATTTAATAAATAATTAATTAAAAATTTAGGAATGGTGTAACAAAGATTTCAAGGTTTGAAAATGATAGTTGGATTTTTTTTCAATTTTTTAATTTTTTTATTGTTTCAAAAAGTTTATGATTATGACAAACTTATTATACTGAAAAAGTTTTGAATATATTTTGATACATCTATTTACAGATTTTTAAATTTAATAAAAGAATAATAGAATTTTGAAATAACCATAATACATATATTTATTTCAAAATCTACACTCAACCTATATCTAATAAATTTATTAGATTAATTAAAATAATGTAGTCCTTAATGTACAGTATTGAATTAATAACAAACAACTAAAACATACTGACAATTAATGTTTCCTCCGTTTATCACGGTCGTCTTTCTTTGTTTCACGTTCGTCTTTCCGTTTAGTACCACTAGCAGCTGCGGTATTGCTGGCTCTTTTAGCCTGTTTCAAGAACTGATCCAAACCAAATGGATCCTCTTCTTCTTTTTCAAACTGTACTGGACCTGAACGAGCTGCTCCAGTTCTGTCTGTACCACTGAATTCCTTATCAGGCACAAATCTGAAAACAAATAATTTCTATGAGAAATACAGAAGTGTGTAAGAGAATGTTTTTTTTTAATTTTACTAAATAACATTACAGCACAATAAAAAGTTAAAATTTAACTCTATGTAAATATTTTATTAATATTCATTATATTTCAATATTTAAAAGTAATAGATGTACATAAAAACAGACCTGTTTGTCGATTTAAGCTTCTCCAAGTCTTCACCATAATTATCTTGATCCAAGTTTTTGCTTGGTCTATAAATGTGATTTGCAAGGGAATTAGTATCCCTCCACGGCTTGTCATACACATTATATTCGTCATCATGACCATATCCACTATCCATTCCCTTAGATGTATTAAACAGTCTTTGATCAAATGCTTGGTCACCACTAGTACTGATATTTTTGGCAGGCATGCCTAAGGCGATTTGTTCACTGATATCACGCTCACGCTCACGTTGGAGTCTAGTCCTCTTATCGGGAGCAGCACGTGCTAAATTACGTTCTCGAGCACGATCTTTGTGTCGCTCCTGTCTCAATTGATCACGCTCACGAATTTCTTCGTTTTTGTCTACAAAAAGAAATAAATAACTTATTAATTTAAATCTAAAATAAAGTATCACATAAAAACTATTCTTTGATTATCGTAATTAAAAAATAAAATAATCATGTAAATAGTATCATAATAGTTATACAAACCTAGCATAGCTGCAGTTTTCAATCCTGCTCTTTCATTCCTGGCTTTCTCAGCCAAGAGCCTCAAATGATCTTCTTTCTTTTCTTTTTCCTTCTGTGCTAATTTCTTCTCTAACTGAGCTCTCATTTCTACAGCCTCTCTTGCTTTTCTATCCGCTATATACAAAGCCTCAGCAAGTTTAGCAAAGTTCTCGTTAATGTGTACCTGCTGTAAACCTCTACCGTCAGCAGCTAAACGTTTATCCAAAGGAATTGTGTAACCTTTTGAATTCTTCCAATTACTTATACACGGTGGAATTTTCCATTCCTTCTGCTCTTTCACTGTGACTTTCCTAGTAGGTGAATGCATTACTGGAGCAGGAGGAGAAGGCGGACCTCTTGGAATCTTTTTATTGATTTTAAATTTTGGTGGCTCCATAGGATCAACCTGAGCTTCTACCATCCTAATAACCCTCTGCTTGGCACCAGAGTTAAAAGACTGCCCTTGCTGAGATGGCGTATATCTGATGTACTGTGCAGGCGCCTGTTTCTCAGCTCGCCTGACAGGCATAGCTGCAGCAATTTTTGACTCAACAATCTTCTCTAAAGCCTTCTTAGTACGCTCAGTCGTTTCAAGCGCCTCATCTTCTGTAGGCTTTTGAAGGCTTGGATCATCCTCAGTAAGAATTTCAGCAGGTAGGAGATCGGTCAGTTTGCTGTAAACAATCTTATCCTTGGAATGTCCCTGACGAGCAATCAGATCATACTTGACCTTGCCTTGTGAGTCAAGTTGCACGGCAAGAGCATTACTTGTAGACTCTCTGCCTTTAGCTCCCATACCCAATGGATATTGGGCTACGTGGATCTCGGGGAATGCACCACCATCGCCGAAATCATCTTCGTTTCGTGGTACCCATCCTTTGCGTTGTCCATAGGGTGGTGCGCTTACCTGTGCGCTGACGAGAGCAGACACTGGTCGTGCGCGAAGCTTAGCTTCCCGTGCCTCGTTCTCTCGATCCCAAACGACCTGAGTCGGATGGGGTAGTAGGCTGTAAAGCATTGATATTATCAACTTTTTATTGTATTTGATGGATAGATTGATTTGTTTACATTTGAAATGTAAGCTTGCGTCAATTTGAGGTTATGAAAAATATAAAAAAGATATGTTTGATTTTAATCAATAAAAAAATATTTTTACCTTGTTAAAGACATGATGCGTGATTGTGTCGGTCTTTAGCAATTCATATAAATTAAATTGAACGTTGACTGAGTACTTTAAGACACTGAATAACACAAAATAAAACACTTTAAAATACACCAGACGAATCACTGAAAGTGAACTGATAGAAGGCGTCAAAAAAGCGTATACACAAAATAATGACGTATTATACGTGTAACTTCGAGTATCTCACATTATTTACACGCCAAACCAAGATCAACGTAAATAAACACTTAATTATTATAAAAATTATACTAAAATTATTAAATTAATAATTTTTTCAAATTTTTATTTACATTAAATTAAGATTAAAATTAAATGTAAAAATAAAATACACGAAAAGTGTTTGATTGTATTAAAAAATAGTCAACAGCCAATCATTGCGTCTTATAGCTATATAGAAAGAGAAAATAAGCATCATGGCGTCAGTCTGATTGCATGCCATTACATATGTCTGCTGCATAGTTGTTTATACAATTCAGTTGTCAATATGATCGTTATCTGATAAACGTTATTTTTTTGTAAAAAATATAGTGAGTAGTGTAATGTGGTGAGCGTATCGCGTTATTATTTAACAAAAAGTAAAGACAAGAACTTAAATATGGAGGATAACCCCGATTTATATAGACTTGAAGGTTGTGACGGTAATGAGGTTGGTGGTCTCATAATAACGAAAAAACCATCTGATCATATGTTTAAAAAACCACAGACTTCAATGCTAGGATTAGATAGACTTGCTGAGAAAAAACGTCGTGAAAATTCTCAAGAACCAAGCAAGCAAAAGAGTTCATCTGATTCACATGGCTCTAAGGATCGTAGATACAGAAGTTATGAGGAGGAAACTCCAACTCATACTGGTGGTGTTAATATGACTGCCAAGGAGAAAATGGAAGCAAGATTAAAACGTCAGAGATTGGATAAGTATGCCAAAGATGGTAATAGAGACAGAAGAGATAGAAATCGAGATAGGGATAGAAGTAGAGATTACGATAGGGATAGGGATAGATATAGAGACAGAAATGGTAATAGCTCTAGGCGAGATTATACACCAAGATTTAGAGATGAACCTCGGACTCCTAAATTTAGAGTAAAGGTTTGTATTGGTTTCTTTTACTTTTAAAGTTGTTTGAAAAAAAAGAATTTTATTTATTACTAATTTTTTATTATTTAGGATTCAACTTCAAAAACTAGTTGGGATGACGATGATGAAGATGACACCCCTAGAAGAAGATCAACTTGGGATCATCCAACTCCAAATCTTTATTCTAGAGATCCAAGAGATATGAGTATAAGAAGTGAATTTACACCTTCTTATAAATACAATTCTTGGGCAAAGGAAAGGAAAATGTCAGGAGCTACTCCTCTAACAGACGGTGAAGAAAGAGAGTTATGGGAACAAGAACAAAAAAGGTATGAAACATAAAAAATTTATAATTATTGATATACAATCAACTTTATTAAAAAATTCTTAATATTTTAAATATTTACAGACTTGATCGTGAGTGGTATGGAATGGGTGACGATGAAGGAAGACACTTTGATGACGTATCTGAAGAGTACACAAAAAAGAAGGAAATGGAATTGGAGGCTAAAAAACAAAAACGAGTATCTGCTCAACAACGTCAAATTAATAAAGATAACGAGCTGTGGGAAAGAAACAGAATGCTGACTTCTGGTGTTGTAAGTTCATTGGATCATGACGACGATGTTGACGACGAAGGAGAAGCAAGAGTTCATCTATTAGTTCACAACGTTATTCCACCGTTTTTGGATGGTTTGTTAAATCACGTATTTTCAAAGCTTAAAAATTTTTATTAAAAATAACATAATTATAATAAATAACAATCTTATTCTAGGTCGCATCGTTTTCACAAAGCAGCCAGAGCCAGTTATTCCTGTTAGAGATCCGACATCACCCATGGCTTTGGTAGCTCGTAAAGGCTCAGCATTAGTACGATCTTACCGAGAGCAAAAAGAGCGTAAACGCGCTCAAAAGAAACATTGGGAGCTTGCAGGTACAAATATTGGTAATATAATGGGAGTACACGATAAGCGTAAGGACGATCGCGAGAAGCCAGGTCAGGAAACAGATTTTAAAGCTGGCCAAAAATATGCTAATTTCATCTCTGAAGAAAACATGACCGAAACTAAGCTCCGAAAGATTCAAAAGTCGCGTAGTATGCTGCCTGTTTTTGCTGTACGCTCGGACTTACTTAAAGTCATTAGAGAAAATAGCGTTGTTATCATTGTTGGTGAGACTGGTAGTGGTAAAACTACACAATTAACGCAATACTTACACGAGGATGGATATACCAAGAATGGAATGATTGGTTGTACACAGCCAAGAAGGGTTGCTGCTATGTCAGTTGCTAAAAGAGTTTCCGACGAGATGGATTCAAATTTGGGAGACAAAGTTGGATATGCCATTCGATTCGAAGACTGCACGTCTAAAGATGTTAGTTTAAATAATGTTTACTATTATAATTTAAAATACTTGCAATTATTTTTCTTTTATTTATCAAAACAATTTATTTTATTTTTAGACTATTATCAAATACATGACTGATGGTATTCTACTTCGAGAAAGTCTGCGCGAAGGAGATTTGGATCGCTACAGCGTTGTAATCATGGACGAAGCTCACGAGCGTTCTCTATCTACCGATGTATTATTTGGATTGCTCAGAGAGGTAATTTTAATATAACAAAAAATTTCTAAAATGAATTAATGTTAAATTTAAAAAAAAAAAGAATTGATTAAAAATTAATTTAATATTTCAGGTTGTTTCACGACGTCACGACCTTAAGCTGATAGTAACATCAGCCACCATGGACTCAGAAAAGTTTTCATCCTTTTTCGGTAATGCAGCTACGTACGTGATACCAGGTCGGACCTACCCCGTTGAAAAAATTTTTAACAAAAACCACGTAGAAGATTATGTGGATGCTGCTGTAAAGCAAGTATTACAAATTCATCTTCAGAATCCAATGGGTGATATTCTGGTATTTATGCCAGGTCAAGAGGATATCGAAGTAACATGCGAAGTATTAAAAGAGCGCTTAAACGAAATCGAAGGTGCCTCACCTCTTTCCATTCTACCTATCTACTCTCAGTTACCCTCGGATCTGCAAGCTAAAATTTTCCAACAAGCTGAACAGGGTTTACGCAAATGTGTAGTAGCCACAAACATAGCCGAGACATCACTTACCGTAGATGGTATAGTTTTCGTCGTTGATTCCGGCTACTGCAAGCTCAAAGTTTACAATCCACGTATCGGTATGGACGCCTTACAAATATATCCTGTATCCCAAGCAAACGCAAACCAACGTGCCGGTCGTGCTGGACGTACCGGTCCAGGTCGTTGTTATCGCCTTTACACTGAACGTCAGTACATGGACGAACTACTGTCAACTGGAGTGCCTGAAATTCAGCGTACAAATCTTGCTAACACAGTATTGCTACTCAAATCTTTGGGTGTTCAGGACCTACTAGCTTTTCATTTTATGGATCCACCACCTCAGGATAACATTTTAAATTCGCTTTATCAACTTTGGATACTTGGTGCATTGGACAATACCGGACGATTAACAACTCTTGGACGACAGATGGCTGAGTTTCCACTAGATCCACCTCAGTGCCAAATGCTCATCACTGCCACGAGTCTTGGCTGCACTTCTGAGATTCTTATAATTGTTTCCATGCTCTCAGTACCTTCGATATTTTACAGACCTAAGGGACGCGAAGAAGATTCGGACTCGGCCAGAGAGAAGTTTCAAGTACCTGAATCGGATCATCTTACTTTCCTTAACGTCTACAATCAATGGAAGACTAATGGTTACAGTAGCAGTTGGTGCTCAGAACATTTTATTCATGGTAAAGCAATGAGAAAGGTAAGAACATATTTATTATTCTTATAATGTTGTTTCCTAGCTGGTGTAAATGGTTGAATAATCAAATATAATGTCCAACAGGTACGCGAGGTACGTCAACAACTGGAGGAAATCATGAAACAACAAAAAATAGACCTAACAAGCTGCGGTACCGATTGGGATGTGGTGCGTAAGTGCATTTGTTCAGCTTACTTCCACCAAGCCGCACGTCTAAAAGGTATCGGAGAGTACGTGAATTGTCGTACGGGTATGCCCTGTCATCTTCATCCAACGTCGGCTCTCTTTGGCATGGGTTTCACACCTGATTATGTAGTTTATCATGAACTGGTAATGACTGCTAAAGAATATATGCAGTGCGTAACTGCAGTCGACGGATACTGGCTTGCTGAGCTTGGTCCAATGTTCTTCAGTGTCAAGGAGACAGGAAAGAATGGACGTGCCAAAAAGCAAGCTCTACAACATTTGAATGAGATGGAAAGCCAGATGAAAGAGGCGGAAGCTGAGATGAAAGCTAGAGCTGAAGAACAACTTCAACGTGAACAAGCTTCTGTTAGACGGTATAGCTAATTATATTATTCTTTTGTGTACTTTAGTAATGTCTTTGTTTTATGGTATATAATAAATCAAATTATCTTTTTACAGGCAAGAAATATCAACACCAGGAGTAAGAGAACCTGGTACTCCAGCTTCATATCGAAAAACGCCAAGAAGTTTGGGATTGTAAATATTATTGTATTAAATACAATTAACAAAAAATTCCTGTATATATTTTATATTCAACTTCAAACTGTATATAAATTACTAAATAAAATTAATTTCTTTTAAACTTTTTGTACTCTTGTTTGTTATTACCCTATCTAATGATAAACGAATTTATTTGACTAATATAAAATAAAATTAAAAAACCTTTTTAAGTCTAATATAAGTTTTTCTTATTCAATTTTGAAACAAACAAAATTTTAAGGAAGTACATTAAATTTAAAAAATTCTTTTTCAAGTTCATATTTAAAAATGTTTAAATTCACACTTATGAAAATTGAACTAGAAGTAAAAAATTCAATATAATTGAAAATCTGACGTGTTTAAAACAAAGTTAAATTTTTTAACATAATAAATATTTATTTTTAGTACATTTTTTTCATGCAGAAAAATAAATTACACTTTTGTGATGCAATGAAATGTGAATTAAAAATTTAAAAAATTACACATTAAATTGTATGATTTTTTACAAATGTTTTTATTCATTATTGTAAAGATAATTATTATAGACATTTATATGATGCCGATTTTGTTAGCAACATCAAGAGCATCATAGTCTCTTGTCAATCGAACGTATGCCTTCTTTTTAAGGTCAGGCCTGATCAAAGTGTTAACCTTCAAAACATCAACATCATACAGCTTTTTGACAGCAGATTTGATGTGATACTTATTTGCAGAAGTATGCACAATAAACACAAGAGTGTTGTTATCTTCAATTTTCTTCATAGCTGCCTCAGTGGTCAATGGGTATTTGATGATGTTGACAGCATCCATACTAAAAAAAACATTTCAAGTTATTCAAAATGTTTTGAATACATGATTGTACAGAAAGTATTAATGCTAACATTCAGAAATTTTATTTATTTAGTTTCACAGAAATTCAAAGAGATTCCCAAACTTTGGTCATCATATTTTAATTTACATTAATTTTTTAAATATGCGTATTGAATAAAATCATTAATTTGTTACTAACCGACTCCTCTTGGGCACTGATTTTCTGGGGTATTTAGGGTTCCTGGGTGGCTTGAAAGTCTTGGGCCGATGGAAGTGGACAGATGTCCTGACTTTCCTGACACGTGTTCCATTGGTGCCTTTAAGAACCTAAAAAGTAAAATAAACACAAAATATTAATTCACCTGTTCTTAGTAATCAAATCACTAAATTTATTTTCTGTCAATTTCAGTGTTGTATTATATTACTTTTCATGGAATTCAAAGAGATTCCCAACAACAATTCATCATTTAGAAATTATTACAATTTTTAAACATTACAAATTAAAATAAATTTGATACACTACAGCTGTAACAAACATTAGAAAAAATACTATTGCTACCCAAATAACGCATTATTTACTTTGTATCAAGTCTAACCAATATGAAAACAATTATTTTAGTATCAAAACAAACATATTGAAATAAAAAAAACATTAAAAATAACATTACTACTTGTTATTAAATAATAAAAAATTACCACCATTAATTTACCCCTCAAACTTACTTTCTTTTGAACCTTAAGAGCCTTCTGCACGGGAGCTTTACCACCTTTAGGTGTTGTTTTCTTTTGTTGACCAGCAGGCTTCTTGGGTTTGCTTGCTACAGACTTTTGGGCAGCAGGCTTCTGCGCTGGCTTGGCAGCAGGCTTGCTGGCAGATTTCTGCGAAGTCTTGGCTGCTGATTTAGCTGGTGCAGGCTTAGCTGCTGCAGCCGCTGCTTGAGCAACCTTCTTAGCTGCTGCTGGTGGTGGGGCTGCCTTTTTGTCGGCCTTGGTCACCTTCGAGCCCGATCCCGAAGCTGTCGCTGGCTTCTTTTCTTTCTTTTCGGCGGGCTTGCCCGCTGTAAATAATAGATATGAAATATATTAGTGATTGGCGTCTTATGGGAGGTTAATGTTTGCACTCGCGATTTTAAGGTTAGATTTCTTTATAAGCATTAAGTTTATTAAGATTAGAACAAATAGTAATTAGGTTGGGATTGAAAAAATAAAAAGTACTTATGATTAATTGGATATTTATGATTACAGGGGTTTGTTGTTAAAATAGTTAAAAGGAAGGATATACCACATGTGAGCTAGACTCAAAGTTGGCCACATGGCCGAGCAGACCAGCGGAGTTTGGATCGTGTTTTTATGAAGATAGTTGTACGCGGAAGCTTTTGGTATTCGATCAAAATTTAGTTGATTGTTTAGTGCATTGTTTTAAGATTTTCTTTGATTCATTGATCATTAATTTTATATTAAAATTACCTGCTTTCTCCGTGGACTTGGGTTTCGTCGGAGCCATTTTGACGTGAAAAGAACTCGGCCAAAGCCGTCCGGAAACACTTCCCGAATGGTTGTCGCAAAATTTGACTGACAGAGGGAGCTTTTAGTGTTTTTATGGCGCGGAGGATACAAGTTTTTTGTTGATTTGGACGGTTTTATTCAGGATTTTTGAGGTAAATTGGAAAAAAAAGTTTAGTTGATTTTAAGGTTTTGTTGATTGTAATTAGTTTACCGTTATTGCTGAAGAGTAAGTTTAATTAAAACAAGGTAAAAATATTTAAGCTATTTGAATACAACAAAGTTATTTTTTATCAAAAACATTGTTTTTTGCATGAAATATTAATAAAATTATTTTTTTAATTCTTGAAACATAAAAGACATGGAAATGTTGGTTATAATAATAGATATAAATTTAAAATGGTATTAATTTTTTATAATCTTTCATTATACTCAACTACAAAATAAATTATTTTTCAATGCATAATTTAAATAAGAAAATATTATCAGAAAGTACAAGTTTGTTTATTAATCATATAGTCTTTGCATAATTACATACAAACATCTTTTTATCAAATATATAAGAAATTTTGTTTTCAAAATTTCTAAAAAAAATAATGCAATAGCAGTCGTTAACAATCACTTATAAAATGAGATACATGAAACGACAATAATGTCAAAACCTTACAATGATCATGCATTATCAGTTTGTATGAATGGATTTTGAATAGACTCCATTCCTTCAACAGGACATATCAATACAACTGAAGTTCCTCTGCATACTACAAGACCTAACGTCCGTGTATCTTGATTTAATTTATGTGGATCATCAGGATCTGCAAAAAAAAATTTAATTTTAATTAATTTAACCGAATTACACGTAGTAAAAGCTTATCAACAAATAATAAGCAACCTCTAAGATATTCTATCGTGTCATCTAATACAAGATTTAATAAAGGATCATAGCCTTTAAGTACTCCTGATGCTTCTCTGCCACCTGCAAACTTGACTCTGATATTTTTTTCCAAATACTTTGACAAATCTAAAATACTTTCTTTCCTCTTTTTTTCTTTATCCTTGTTATCACCTTGAGAATTCTACATAATAAAAAATTAACATAATAAATAACAAAATAATATACATTTCATTAAAATACTTTGTTTATATTGTATTTTGATAGGTTAAGTTTCTACAAGTATAACGTACCTGTAACTTTGCGCCCTGAAACAAATAAAAATTATGTATTAATATTATGTATTTATATTTATAACGTTTTTATTAATATTGATATTTTTAATTATCTTACCGACATGTTGAAAAAAGAAAATATTAAAAAACAGGAATGTTTTGTATTTACAGACGACAAATTCTGGTGGCGCGCGCGCGTTCCGGTACAATTTTAAAAGAGCTTGGAAGACATTATTCATCGGTAATGGAATATTTTTATGTTAAAAAAAGATTTTAAAACATACTATTTACATTATTTAATTTTAATAATGGATGTACAGCCAATACTTGCTTAGTATTTAATTATTAATCTTTTGTTTGAAGTATCTCGTTTATAAACTTATAATAATTTTAATTTATTTATTGTATTTTTAGATTTATATAAACTTTCAATTCAACCATCAATAAATAGTATTTTGTTTAGGATCGTGCACGAAAATCCAATAAAAACTTTTTAATATTTGTAATATACAAATAACAACACTAAAAATCTTTTTTAAATATTAAAACATTTTTTTGTGTTTCACAAATTAAAAAAGAAAAACAGATTCACGAGGTGAAAAGTAAAACATTCAGGCCGAGTGATCGTTGAGTCGAAGGCCGTTACAATCAGACGAGGGCCAAAGGTCTTTACACTCGAACAAACATTTTGTTTTTTATCAAATGAATATTTTTCTGATTTTCTTCTTTTTTCTTTATAAAAACACTCTTACATTTTTAATACATAGTTAAAAAAATTCACCATATCCATGTATTTTTTATCAATACAACATACAACTATATTGGGTATTTATAAAAATTATATATTAATAAAATCGCAATATCGTTTTTCTTATATCATTTTTTACAGCTGCTATTTGAAAGAAATACTACAACAAGCTCATGCGATTAAACAATCATTATATTTATTTACCATTTAAAACGTTGTACATCGACAAAATTTTTAAAAATAGAAATCCTTTAAAAATAAATACTATCAAACGATTTCTTTTATCTTCTAATATGTGAAAAATTTTTCGAACATATACTAAAATTAAAATTTTCTCAACCAGCTCTTAAATATACCTAAAGCATAAACAAGTATATTAAAACCCTTTTTTAAATACCCTGACTGCCTCCACCCTTCTATGGTTCGCGTAGCGGAAATTCGCTCAGGTGTGGAGAAAGAGAAAGAGAGAAAGAGAAACAATAGAGAGAGAGAGAGAGAGAGAGAGAGAGAGAGAGAGAGAGAGAGAGAGACCAAGCACCTTTCTACATCACGACTCATCGCAAATTAAAAAACTTTTCTCTTTCTCTTTTTCGCGTCCGCTCATTCAGTGTACTATACACATCTATTCCCTATATAAGTACCATTTAAACTTACATTCTGTACAAGCATAAAAAATAAACGATCCATCGCTTAAAATAAAATTAAAAAAAAAAACATTTAAAAGACAAAAAAAAGGATATTACACAAAGATTCAAAATCGTAATGCCAACGCATATAATGTATAGGATATTGGTAGGCACATGGAGAACAACAAAAGCATCCTCAGCCTAACAAAGAATCACGCATACACGCGTCTCTCTATATAACATAAACCTACGTGAGCGTAAATATACACAGGTGTACTCTCATCCTCCTACTATACTCCCCCCTGCATTGTGTCAAAATGGTAGGTAGGTAGGTAGGTAGGTAGGTAAGGTCTACCCTGCAGACTGTATATACCTATACTTTTTAATACATATCACAGCAGTAGCTACAGCTCGTCGTCATCGTTGTCAGTGTGTATACGCGGTGGTCGCTGCGGTGATAATACGATTCTTCCCCTCCCTATAGACTTATATTCTATACACAGGTACATACAACGTACATACACTCATTTATAATGAAAGGGCCTCTCTGTCTTTCTCTTTTTGTCTCTCTTTCTATCGTTTCCACCTCCCTTCCCCTCTTATACTATTTTTCCCCTCTTTTATATGTAAAGGTACATAGTCTACACGTGGATGTTATATTATTATCATCATTATTATTATATATGCGGGTGGAGTAAAAGAGAGTCTCTTTTTCCTATATACTCGCTTACAAACTATTGGTCTCACTCAGTCTGAACACACCTGCCATGCGGTGTGTTTATATTTAGGTAAAAAAAAACGCGAGATCGATTCTTATTGTTTTTTTATTATATAGAGAAATTATTATTTTGTTGTTTTTTAATTTATAATTTTATTTTATTTTTATTACAGTTTTATAGATGTGAAATTTAAAAAAAAAAGGGATGCGAATTGAAAGAAAAGGATGTGTGGTTTTTTTTTTTATTTCCTGAAGGTGATTTCGTCTTTTTAAAAGGGTTGTTTTGAATCAGCCTTGGAGATTATGCTTGAAAGCAGATCGGCAATTTATAAGATGATGAATACGGATATAAGCAGTGATCGTACGGTAAACAATTTTTTTTTTTTTATAATTCTTTATTATAATTTTGATAAAGTTATCAATTTTATTGAATTTTTTTTTGTTTATATTGCATTGGTGTATACTTTAAATTTTGATACTGTGATAAAAAAAAGAGAGAGAGAGACATTAAATTTATATTCCTAAAAATATTCTATTAATCAGTTGTAATATGCAAATATGAGTAATAAGAATGAAATATTCAACATTTTTTAAAGGATTTGATATGTAATAATAATCATGGCTATATATTATTTTACTTTCTTGTATTAATTTAATTAAAAACTTAAAAAAAAAAAATTATTGTCCAAATTTTCTTGAAAGAAAAAAAATTAAAACATGCTTTTGTACAAAAAAAGAAAAAAAAAATTTAATGTAAAAAATATAAACGTGGAAAAAAAAGAAGATAAAGCCCACGTTTATTCTTATACGTACACGAATGTGTATATTTATTACTGTACCTACAATTTCGTGTAAAGCTGACACAATAAATATCCGTCTACGCATCCTTGCGTAAAATAACAGGATCGGCTTGAATTGCGATAACACACGTATACTTTGGTACGCAAAAAATAAAAAAAATGAAAAAAAAATATTTGTCAGAAATAATGTATACTTTTTCTTGTGAAACCTTTATTTCTGATTTTATGTACTTTATGTTGTGATGATCTGTATGTACGATATACATCAAATGTAACATAACATTGAATAAATAAAAAATTATAATTTTGAACAATTTATTATTACATATATCGATAAACATTTAAAAAATTCTTTTTTAAAACTCAAAACTTTTTTTATTTCTTACAAGTACCTATATACCTACAAGCACTGAAAATAAAATTATAATTGTATTTAATCATTTTTATTTGATCGGTATAAATATAATGTCATTCTAATAAAAACAAACAAAAATTTAAAAAATAAAAGAAAAACATGGTTTCCCCTATCTTACAAAATCTCTTTCAATAATGTAATCCTGACCTTATAATTCACCATACATACCATATCTTTACCATCACCAAAAATTTCATAATTTCTCAAAATTCACCAGTATAAAACCACGCAACTATAAAATCAATAAAAATATAATAACAATAATTTTACAGATCCGAAAATGGCCATCTCCTTACGCATCTGATAAAACACCATATCAAGATCGTGAATTTAGTCCTGTTGTACGTCGACTTTGCGCAGCCCAGCCACTTTTACCACGAATTTCGAAAGTTATCGTCCTGGGTGATGTCGCGGTCGGCAAGACCAGCTTGGTCAATCGGTAAGTACATGTATGTATACGTATGTATGTGTACATAACTCCGGAAAAAAAAGAGAGAAAAGATAAAGGATAGATTGGAAGAGATTTTTTTACTTATATTTCCTGCTGCTGCTGTTTTTAATGTGCTCGTCATTCCGTGAAAATTTGTATGTGTGAATGTGTTATAAGTATGCTTTGGGAAAGAGAGTAAAAAATAGGTGTGGGGTATATTATATTTGTATTTAGGGAGATGGGGAGTTTAAAAATTTGGCTTCTATTTTATTTTCGTGAGATGGGATAGAAGATTTGTGTTTTTGAAGGTTTTTCTTTTTTTTTTTTTTTTAAGTGTGGATTGTTATCGGTAGAGAAAGTTAAATTTTTTTTATGGTGATAAATGAGGCTTATTTTTTGATGAAGTAATATTTTTTGATGTAAAATTGATATTGCAGTATACTTTTTTTTTTTAAATAATATTCAACAATTGTTTAGATAAATATATATTTTAACTAGAAAAAGAAATATACACCCATAATACGTTAATAAATTTCATATTATAAATTTTAGATTTTGTCACAAGTCATTTGACACGAATTACAAGGCAACAATTGGCGTTGATTTCGAAGTCGAAAGATTTGACATACTTGGAGTTCCCTTCAATCTGCAGATGTACGTAAATTACGATGTTTTGTAAGATACTTAATGTTTAATTTCACAATTAATTGTATTCTTAATTTCCTCCTAACAAAAATATAAATTATTAAGAAAATATATACAATTTTCACGATTTTCAAAGATCAATGAATATCATACAATTTTGCATTTATTTTTCCAAAATAAATTTAAGAAAGAAATAAAAAAAAATTTATTTATTCGTATCGATGGTATCATTAAAATCGCTTTCTCTTTGCATAAATTTAGCTGGGACACAGCGGGCCAAGAGAGATTTAAATGCATCGCTGCGTCTTACTACAGAGGAGCAAATGGTAATTAAACCAAAGTCAATACATTAAAAAAAAAAAAAAAAAAATTGATCCAATTTAAAAAAAAAAATATTACTTCTATAAAAGCTTAAAATCAATTAATTTATTTTTAATAATTTTATCATTTTATATGAAATTTGACGATTTATAAAAGATAACATATAAAATTTTAATATATTCGCAGTGATAATGATAGTATTCGACATGGGTAGTCTAATGTCTCTACATCACTGTCAGCAATGGCTAAACGAGGCTAATCACAGCAATACCGGACCCTATCACATATTTCTCGTTGGTACCAAACGCGATTTACTGGTAAGTTTAAAAAATAAAATTAGAAAAATTATAAATTACAGATAAACGATATTACTTAATAAACAAGATAATACCTATTTCCCTTCTTCTTTCTTTCTCTTTACAATAAATAAAAAAAAAATTAAAAAATAAACATTAATTTTCAATTTTTTTGTTTTCAATTCAAAGTCGAATCCAGTATACGAAATCGTCGAACGCACAGCACTTGACATAGCACGTCGCATGCGGGCTGAACTGTGGGCAGTATCAGCAAAAAGTGGCGACGGAGTTGATGAGTTATTTGGTCGTGTAGCAGCATTGGCCTTCAATGCCAGTGTATTACGCGAGATACAAAGCGCGAGACTTGAACCCGTAGCCCTTGGCACCGACTTGATTAGTAAGTTATATACTTTTTATTTAATTTATTTTTGTATTTGTGCGTTTTTATATTTTATAAATTTGTTTCGATATAGTCATTTTTAATTGTAATATAAATATATAAGAAGTTGCGTGACTATAAAATGCTATTTTCGTATGTATTGTGTATACGTGTGTTGGTTGAAGGGTTCGTTGACTTGATACTCTTGTGTATGTACAACATAGCAACGACGATGTATGTATGTGCTCCGGCTTTTCGCTTGGCTGAGTTTTCGGCTGTAGTATATATACTATACGAAATGGTGGTCGATATAGAAGCTGATGATTTTTTTTTTTATTTCTAAATATTTTATGCATGCGATAGTGCATTTCTATTTTGGTCGACTACTTATATTTTTCTATTTTATTTTATTTTTTATTTGAATGAAGAAGAAAAGAAATAAAGTTTCTTTGGACTTCTTTTCTTTTTCTTCTTTTTTTATTTGAGACTTTAAATGTAAAGACCGTGTGACTCAGAATGGAAAGAGAAGAAAGAGAGGTGGAAAGGAAATGTCCTGTAACTTGTAGTTGTCGTCGTATTCTTGAAAGGTTTTTTTCATTTAAAATTACTTTCGACTCACGTATATACTGAGAGATAGACCTTTTCATTAAATTATAATGATACTAAGACTAATGAAAATTTTATTTATCGTATAAAATAATTATTATTTTAGAAAAAATAAAAAAAAAAATAAAGAATGAGATCGATATTCTAATATTGTGATTCTTGATGTGCCAGGGTGACGTCACGCAGGTGTTGCCATGATAAATCCTTAAAAGTACATACATGTTTTATGCGAATTTTTAAAATACTTGTTTGTTTAAAAAGTAAATTGTTGGTTTTTCTTTTAAAAAAATAATTGTTACAATGTGAAACATATAAATTTAAAATATGTACTGAATAATGCAGTTTTAATTTATGTATTAAATATCAAATTAGTTAAAAAAAAAAACGTTATCTAAATATAGTAAAAATTTTCGATCATTTTTATAAATAATACATAATTTATTTTTGTTTTTCAGGACTAAATCGAGAAACGAAAAAGGTGCGATTAAAGGATAGAAGAATACCAAAATGCTCAAATTGTCAACATCAAACTTAATCGACTACTAACAATTTCATACGACTGAATATTCATTCAACAACGAAATGTGCATTATTACTAAAAGTCAATATTAAATAACGTTTTCCATTTATTTTTGCAAAGTAATATAGTTGTTAAAAAAGTTTATTCAATCTTACGTATTTAAAATTTGTAATTAATTTATATGAAATTTTAAATTTAATATATGTAATTAAAGGTAAATAATACCATTTATTAGTTACAAGTCGTCGCACAATTATTTTTAAAAACAATCAGTTTTATATTTTTCGAAATAAATATCGATAAATGATTGTTGCAATAAATTATTTATGTATAAAGTTATTATTAGGTCATTCCTTCCTTTTTTTTTAATTTTATAAGATATTTTTTCTAAACTTTTTTATACCTCAATCATTTTTTTATTTTAGAATTAAATATTTTTTTATATACACATAATAAACATTAAATTTAATATTTTAAAATAAAAAAAATATTTTGTAATAATATTTTAAATGAATTTTTATATTAAAAATATTGTAATTCTTTTGAACTAAAAGAAGTTGTATTTTTAATCACGTACACAACGAAAGAAATTGTACGAATGTATTTTATAATAAAAATTTGAAATATTTATTCAATATTAATATTCATTATTTTTCCTTCTAATTAAATTTTAAAATACTGCTAAAAAAAACTATTCATATTTATATCAATGTTTTCTTTCTACTTACACAACCGTAAAAATTTTTAAAAAATAATACATAAATAAAACATTGATAATAGCAAATCAATACTAGATGACAGCCAAGTAGTAAAATCAAAAAAGGCGCCTAATCTACGCAAACTCGGCATTGCGCAACATTCGTCCATCGACTCCAGTACTCACCAGTACAGCCAACCACACTAAAACAAACCCAAGAAGAAAAAAACTACTCCATAAATTCCATTTCCAGCTAACTGAAATTGGCAAGACTTGCATCATTAATAAATTCCCTCTAAAATTATTTCACAAACTTACCACACATTAATTAATCAAAAATACCCTCCACTTAACAAATAAACAATAAAATCTAATCATTAAAAAAAGTCAATTATCAAAACAATATCCAAATAATTCACAATCACAAAATATAATCCACATCAACGCGCATTGCGGTCACCAACCAACCAATCCGAACATTCCTAACTGACGATCGTCCGACCAATGAGCGTCGAGCTCTGAAAATCTATATAAGTACCCCATTTCACGGCGTCGCGGCACAGAGACAGTTGAGCCGTTGCCGTTTGAGGAAGTTGCATTACCCGCTTCCACCGACAACCGACTCTCGCTGCTCTATTCATACCAGACACACATCATCTTGATTATTTTCTTCTTCAACTTCTCGTTGTTTTAAAGGAAAAAAAAACATCTACCAAAATGGTAAGTTTTTATAATTTATTCAAAATTAATTATCAAACATTTCTCATCCTTCTAATATTTTTTTTACCTTTCACTCAATACATATATACATACAATCCGGTTTTATTGATCGTCGCGAAAAAACACGTATATCCTTTTACACTCGTGCCTTTCTCCTTCACGATGAAATTCCACCATACAAATAACGGTTCTTTCTCTTCTTACTCGACCTCATTTTCTCTCTTTCCAACTCGCGAAATCACGACTTTCCTATTCACATATCCACCATCATTTACTAGTCGTTAACGATCGATTTTATACACCTACATACCCATCTCATTTCCTTTGTGTCTATACCTCTTTATCCCTCTCTCCCCCGCCTCCGTTCAATAAAACGTTGCTCGCTATTATTTTATCAAACGGCCATTTTGCTTATCGTAACGGTCTACCGGCCGGCGGCGGCGGTGACGGCACCGCCCTTGGAATGTATAAACATGACTCATCGCGAATAAAACCATCAAGAGCCCTTCCCTTATGCGAAATTAGCCTCTGTTGCTAGGTCAGCAATTTTTTTTTTTCATCTCGTCTCGAGGGCGTTGGCTCTCTTTCTCTCTTTCTTGAAGAGGTTTCGCATTTCGCGATCGGAAGTTTCTAGCATGCCGTGTGGGATCTTATTTTCTTGAGGGCGGGGAAGAAGATGAAAGGAACGGCTTTTAGTCAAGCGTTGCTTGGAATTGAGAGAAGGAGAGAGAGAGAGAAAGAGAGAGCGGCAGCTGCACAGCGAGCGACGTTCCAGCTCTCCTTTTAAGATCAACGGTTTTCCCTCCCCCCCTTTTTTGTTGCCTCTTTCCCGCTCGCTATAAATGTAACGTACTTTTTTTTTTCTTTTTGCTCCTATTACAGACTTTGATGTTCTCGTTTTGGAATATTTTTAGCTATTTATGTATTCGGATACATTTTCTTATTTTATACGGTTAATTTAGAAACGAGTATTTTTTTATTGATTTTTAAAGAATTTTATTTCTACGGATTTTAAAAGAAAAAAGTTTAACGGTAAAAATGGCGTCTTTAATATTAATGCGTCCCTCATTTTCGCGAGTTGCGGTTCATTGATTACTTGGAAGCGTGACTCATTTTAATAGCACTGTCTGAGCCTATATAAAAATATTGATTTTTTTTAACAACTCCAGAGTTTCGTGTTGTTTAATCGTTTATTGCGGTATGTTGTAATTATTTGATATGAAAATAAAAAGTAAGAAATGAGCTTTTAATTGAATACCGCTAAATTTATAAGATATAAAATTATATATGAATAATTGCTTCATATAAATTTATACCTTGCTCACAATAAAATTTAATTAAATTGCAAAATTGTATTTTAATCTTTATTGACTTGTAAATTTATATTCCCAAAAAATACAATTTAAAATCAAAATTGGGGTTTTCATTGCCAAAAGTAAAGAGAAAGTATAACTATATATGGAGTTTTTAAATGCTTGTTGACTTTTTTGTATCTGGGTGGGTTGGCTCTGTACAAGTCAGTCTGGCCTTTTAAGGCAACTTATGACATCATGCATCCTGTTCTTGTTTGGAGTGCTTGAAAATCTCAAAAAGTAAATTGCATTATGTCATCCTATACAAATAAGGATGTCTTGATCTAACTTATATTTTTATTTTTTTGTTATTTTTAAATCATTTTTTAATAATTACTTTGACTTTATTCAATATTTAAAATAAATTTTACTAATTGTGTTTAATCAAATTTAAGTTTGAAAAAATTGGAGAACTTTATTTTTAATTTAATTTTATAATTAAGAAATATATTAATTAAATAATTAAAATTAAAATTAATCATTAATAATTTGGCAGTATTCAATTCTATAGTATTTTAAATTATCAATTTCTTAAATATATTTACATAAAATTTAATTTATTGTATTACAGCGTGAGTGTATTTCAATCCACGTTGGACAAGCTGGAGTCCAGATCGGTAATGCCTGCTGGGAGCTTTACTGCCTTGAGCATGGCATCCAGCCTGATGGTCAGATGCCATCAGACAAGACCATTGGTGGTGGAGATGACAGCTTCAACACCTTCTTCAGTGAAACCGGAGCTGGCAAGCATGTGCCCAGAGCTGTGTTCATTGACTTGGAGCCTACAGTAGTAGGTATGTACCATAAAACTTTAATTTAATTTCAAACTATTCCTATTTTTCATTAGTTAATTTCTAATCTTCAAACATTTCCTTTCAGATGAGGTTCGTACTGGCACTTATCGCCAGCTCTTCCACCCTGAACAGCTGATTACTGGCAAGGAAGATGCCGCCAACAATTATGCCCGTGGTCACTATACTATTGGCAAGGAAATCGTCGACCTGGTCCTTGACAGGATCCGCAAGTTGGCCGACCAGTGCACGGGTCTTCAAGGATTCCTCATCTTCCATTCGTTCGGTGGTGGTACCGGCTCCGGTTTCACTTCCCTCCTCATGGAGAGGCTGTCTGTTGACTACGGCAAAAAGTCAAAGCTGGAGTTTGCCATCTACCCAGCACCCCAAGTCTCCACCGCTGTCGTCGAGCCTTACAACTCGATCCTCACCACTCACACAACACTCGAACATTCCGACTGTGCTTTCATGGTCGACAACGAGGCGATCTACGACATTTGCCGTCGTAACCTTGACATCGAGCGTCCGACCTATACAAACTTGAACCGTTTGATCGGTCAGATCGTCTCGTCCATCACTGCCTCGTTGCGCTTCGATGGAGCCCTCAACGTAGATCTCACCGAGTTCCAGACCAACTTGGTGCCCTACCCCAGGATTCACTTCCCTCTGGTCACCTACGCTCCAGTAATCTCTGCCGAGAAGGCATACCACGAACAATTGTCCGTGGCTGAGATCACCAATGCCTGCTTTGAACCCGCTAACCAGATGGTTAAGTGCGATCCACGTCGTGGCAAGTACATGGCTTGCTGCATGCTTTACCGAGGTGACGTCGTACCCAAGGACGTCAATGCGGCTATCGCAACCATCAAGACCAAGAGGACCATCCAGTTTGTCGACTGGTGCCCAACTGGTTTCAAAGTATGTATCGATTTTTTAAATTTAAAAACAAAAGATTTAAACACTTGAAAAAAAGCTTTTATTTTAAATTAAATCAATTAAAGACGTAAAAGTTCTAAATCTATATTTTATAACTAATATGTTCATTGAATATTTCAGGTCGGCATCAACTACCAGCCACCGACTGTTGTTCCCGGCGGAGACCTGGCTAAGGTTCAACGTGCTGTTTGTATGTTGTCGAACACTACCGCTATTGCCGAGGCCTGGGCTCGCCTTGACCATAAGTTCGACCTCATGTACGCCAAGCGCGCCTTTGTCCACTGGTACGTCGGTGAGGGTATGGAGGAAGGTGAGTTCTCCGAAGCTCGTGAGGACTTGGCTGCCCTCGAGAAGGATTACGAGGAAGTCGGCATGGACTCGACTGAGGGAGAGGGCGAGGGTGCCGAAGAGTATTAAATGAAACGAAAAGATTGATTAAGAAAAAAAATAAAAAGAATATTTATTTAAAAGTCTTAAAAATAAATTTTTCTGCAAAAGGCATTTTTTTACTTCATTTACACTTCTGAGATATTATGTATTACTTTTTTTTTACTTGTTTGCCGTATAATAAATGAAGATTTATTCAATGCAAACATCTTTTTATTCCTTATTTCATCCTATTTATTATACCAAAAATATTGCAATATTGTAAAGAATTGAGTTTTAAATGCATTAAATACATAAATATTTAATTAAATATCCGTAATTTAGTGTCTCTTAATGCTTTAATTTTTAAAACTGATTTTTTTTTTTTAATTTGAATTAAAACAGATTTTGCATATTGTAATTATTTTATTAATCTTTAGCCATATTAAAATTGTATTTACTAGTAAAAACAAAGATAGTATTAAAATAAACTTTCAAAAAAATAAAACTGATTTAATAATAAAAAAAATGTAGGTCAAACGTTTATTATAAAATTCATAAAACAGCTGTTTAATAGCAGAGACTCAAACCACAATTTACCGACGGATATGACGTCAATATTTCGTGAAACATGAAAGCACTTCTGCTTCTCCCTTTGGCAATATATCTCGTGTGTTGCGGCGGCTGCGTTTCCTCGTCAGTCGATCGAAACTAGACAACAGCTAAAAAATGTCGAGTGTCGAACTTAATCCTAAACCCATCCGGGTTTCGCCCTTGATCAAGGTAACTTTAATAATCACACCTACTTTTTAAAATAATAATTGTTATATTGATATAGTTTAATTGATTAAAAACTACAGATAACTCCGAATTGAATTTTGACAATTTTTGTTACATAATTTCAACGTTAATTTGACTTTGTTGTTTGAAAAATTCATTGATTAGCAGAGTGAGTTGAAAGATTACGTTGTTTGTTGTTTTTTATCGAAAATTACAATATGATCTTGATTGTTTATCCACAGATTTCTAACCTTGTATCAATACCTTTTATTGAAATACTTAACCTCTAAATAGTAAATAACTAATTTATTAATAAAATATACTTTTTTTATATGAAAAGTATTTTAAAATTATAAATATAATATCAAATTTTATATGTTTATAATATAATACGTTTTTTCAACAACAAATTATTATGCCATTGTATATTTAAATATTGAGTATAAAATAATTACATTTATGATTTAAAATAGATTAGCTTTTATTTAAGTTTTTTTAAACAGTACAATCTAATATGCTTCTAAATTTTTCAATTTTAGTTTGGCCGATGGAGTCTTTTGACACTTGGCATTGCATATGGTGCATTCCATCAAAGTAGGCTAAGCAAAATTGAAACTGCTCGTCGTGAGCAGGAAGAAAGAGAAAGACCTGCCAAAGAAGCTAAGCTTGCTGCAGAGAAAAAGCTTGCTCAAGCAGGTAATTATTGATATATGCATGATTTTATATTTTTGATTTATGTTTTAATACAATCACAAAATATTTTACTATAGCCTGAACATGCATTAATTTTTTTAGAATTATTATTGTTTATTCTTTTACTGAAGTTTTTTAATATACATGTGTTATAAAAATTCTAATAAGTTGTTACTAGTTTAATTAGAACATGTTAGATTTCATGCACAGTATTTATTAGATTTATTTTTTTAAATATCACTTTTGTTTTCATTCACATTCTGTGAATAAGTTATTAATTAAAGTTGAAAATTTAAGTTTAGTATATAATTTCAACAGTAAAAAATTTATTTACATACAAATTAGCATGCCAATTTTTTTTTTAACAATTTATGAAAATATATGTATTTTATTTAGTTTCTTTTAAAGGCATTTTAATTGAATTATATACATATTAATACAATTTTTGATAGACTGCATTTTTGTACTAAACATTCATTATAAACTAATTATTTTTCAGCTGAATTGAAGTATCTTGATGAAATCATGTCCACGTCCAGCAAGAAGTAAAACTTTTAAAGATATTCTAGTATCCATTAAAAATGTTATAAATACCTTGTAAAATATGTTTTATTAAATTAATTTTTTCATAAAAATATTGTTCTTTACAAATGTATAATCTTTAAAAAAAGAAACAAAATAAAATCTATTGGCTCATGTATAAACAATTATTGATTAGTATATTTATTTTTGATTTTAAAAAGATTCCAATGAACTTTTACACAATTATAATATGCACATTATTATTGAACACTTTAACATCATTAAAGGTTTTAAACTTATGCATAAAATCATTTTTTCATAGGCCTGAATTTTTTTAGCAAACTAAAATTTAAATAAAAATTCGTTTTAAATGACGATTATATTAATATAGGTAAAAAAAAATTGAAAATTATTTTAAATAGCAAAATTAGCTTCAAAATTAAACTTTTTGCATTTATTTTTTTTTTAAATTGTTTATAAAAAAAAGAAAATCTTTATTTTGAATAAATGTCATTACTCATACTAGCCTCAATAAATAAAACTTGTAGAAACACACATAATCTTGGAATTAATATTTTGCAATTACATTTACACTGATGGTAGCTTTTTACTTTTTTCACTTATTGTACAACCTAAAATTGATAAAAATGTAATTAATTTTTACCTATAAAAAAATAATTTTAATTTGTAAACCCTCTTACTTTCTAGATCCTGAATTATAGATTATTGAAGATGCTTAATAAATTCTAAGTAATTATTAAAAATCAAAATTTTAGTAACCATCATTGTTTAAGGGTATGCTCCAAGCTTACTGTACATATAACTTAATATTTTTTCTACAGTATAGACGTTTTTCTCTCAGAAGGTTTTTTTGATAGTCAGTTTTAATAACAAGTAGCTTTTATGCTTTTTTTCATTATTTTATAAACATTTGTACGATGTTTTTATTACATACTAGTATTTTGATTTATCTAAATCAAATAATATTATTTAATCTTTCAGTATTTCAAAATATAATATTCTCTATTTATTTTACTGAAGATTACAAAATTTAAATTGAGGATTAATCCATAAATCTTCTGTGATAAATAACAGAAAAAATTATTTTTGATAAAACTGTAGTATTAAACTTAAAATAAATACAAAATATTCAAATTAATTTAAATTTCATTAAATGAATAATTAATGTAAGATTTCAATTGTATTATATTTACAACTTAGCAATTTTCGGGTAGCGGCTAAAATTCTAATTTTCCAAATTTAAGACTTACTAAATTGAAAATTCATTAGATCATTGTTGTTTAAATTTTCAAAATCGACTGAATGAGAATGGGAAATGAATGAGTTTATTTTTTAAAAAAATCGTTAGGCTTGGCGACTTGTGCGCCATCCTATACTGGGCGTGGGAGTGGGTACGTAACTACGTAAGTATGTACTGCTATCTTAATTAGTAATCATCTTCTTCTTCTTTCTTCTTCTTCTTCTTCTTCTTCTTCTTCTTCTTCTTGTTTGCTAGCAGAGAATATAGAACAGAGTATATTCTATATTCTCTGGTACTAGCGAGCTCTAAAATCTAATTAACAGTGCACATTGGCAGTTAGGATAAAATAATAAAAACTACTCATTTACAAAATATCGTGACACTTCAATTAATTCAGATTTATTGTATACATAAGTACATATAAGTGTACCCTGTATACCTATAACAACGTTATTTTTTTATAAACATTTGAGAAGAATGGATCTATTGCAGCCTTTGCCAATTGAAGAGTGGCCGTTACTACAAGAACTTTTCAAACGAAATTGGCCAACTTACGCCGTGGTAATTAACTTATTTTATTTGATTCTATTCAATAATTTATTCATTTTCTTTTCTTATTTTTTAATTTATTTTTAAGAATATTTTGGCTGTACAGGCTTTGTTAAACTTAAAAGTTGCTTTCTGATATTTAATAAACGAGAAGCAAAACTTTTTAAGATCATAAATTTCGGCAGTAATATTAAGGATTCGAATTTTTCACAAAGTCACTTGTAATGAAAATTTTAATTGAACGCAGTTTTTAAAGTATTCTTAAAAGTTATCTTAAAATTTTGTATGATTTTTTACATAATTATAATAAGTTGAATTTTGAAAAAATTTGAACAATTATTCTTGATAGTTTTATTTTATTAAACTTTTACAGTATTACAACAGGATTGATAATGCAATAAAATGGAATAAAAAAGATCCTAATTATGCTCGTAAAATTTATTGTCCAAATGGAAAGTATCACTCTGGGGTATTTATTGAAATACTATCGGTAAGTAAAAAATAAAAAATTATAAATATTTTATTTTAAATTTACAAAATAAGTTTAATATAAAGAAAGACGAATAACGAATATGCTTGTAATGATATAGCGTTTCATTGTTTTACAAATGTGAAAAACAATTAGTTTTTTGATTTGCTATCAAATTAGGATTTGGTACAATAAATACTATCTTCTTCTCGTAATTTT
This sequence comes from Leptomastidea abnormis, assembly GCA_030522805.1. NCBI lineage: Eukaryota > Metazoa > Arthropoda > Insecta > Hymenoptera > Encyrtidae > Leptomastidea > Leptomastidea abnormis. The sequence continues at coordinate 44,725 of JAPYZE010000356.1, forward strand.
CTATAAAGCTTTTTAAAAAAAATATTTACAATAAAATTTGTAATATTGTAAAAATAGTATTTTTTAACAATTAGCAACAACATATCATAAGATAAATATAACATGTTTATTTATTGTTAATATTATTATTATAGTACGTTTTAAAATATATAATTATTGTTACAGGCGACAGTGTATCATATATGCGTAGGAACTTTAAATGGAGGTCAAGATCTATTAAAGAACGCACTTATTGCAACAAATTTAATTGATTGGGATAAAGACATAATCTTTTGTGCACATGATTTTGTCATAAACAGCCTTATAGAAGCTATTGATTACTTAAATAAATTAAAAGGTGTTCACATAACGTACGTTGAAAAAAATGACTGTTATTTATTACCAAAGGAAAAATGTGCTGAAATAATCGTAGAGTAAGAAATATAATATGTAGAATAACAATTTTCTTTATTACCAAATTTATATGAAATATAAAATGCCATGACTCTTTTTAGTAAAAAATATTAAACAAATTCAATTAAATATATAAACTTTTTTTAATTATACATTTTTTTTTTAATTTCGATATTAATATATTACAGCGTTCCCGAAAAATGCGAACTTAGGCATTTGGATAAATCTCATGTACCATTTATACATTCGTTATGGCCCCATAGTTCTCAAGATCATCCAGAAATAACAACGAAATTTTTAGAATCATTTATTGTATTGAATAGAGGTATTGGATTGTTTTTAAAAGAAGACAATTCTTTAGTTTCATGGATTCTGCAGAGGGAATATGGTCCAGGAATTCTTCAAACTGTAGAAGACCAGAAACGTAGAGGATATGGAAAAATTGTAACTAAAGCCTTAATTAAGGAATTAGCAGTAGAAGAAAATTTAGATTCGGTTGTAACTGTTTTACCGGGTAATGTTCCTTCAGAAAAGCTGTTTACATCGTTGGGTTATAAATGTTTTGCGACATTTACTTGGATTGAAGTTGAAAAAATAAAGTAACGTTTAATATGCTTAATTAATTTTGTTTCACAATACAAAAGATTAAAAAATATTCTTTCAAAAAATTACAATAATAAAAAAAAACATTGTATTTTCGAAAATATATTCTTAATTTTTTACTTGTATTCATTTATTCTTACGTATTAGAATTTTATTTTATAGTTTATTATAAAAAATCATTTTTATAAAGTTATAAATATAAAATAATCTGTATTAATTATGCTATAATAAATATTGATAAGTTTGCTTTTCATAAAAACCGTTCTATCTTTTTCTTTTTAGTAATAAAAATATTTAAAATAAATAACAGAAAATGATTTAGTCTGATAAGTAGGTACAATTTCAAATAAATCATTTCACAATTTTCCTTAAAGCAAATAAATTAATTTACATATAGCAAATCATTAGCTCTTAAATTTTATTAAAACATATTTTTTGTGCAAGATTATATTTATTTAATTTTTGATATAACAAATAAATCAATTTTTGTAATGAATATATTGACTATAAAAAATTTTCGTACAATATATTTCTGAAATTGATTAAATATTAAATTGACCAGAATAAATATTTGTTAATCATCGCTTTTGTATTTTTGATAAACGTGATAACGTAAAAATACCAAAATATGTTAAATTTTGTAAAGTCAACAGATAATTAAAAGTTTTTTATTTTTCATAAATTTAAGCATTAAAAACCGCTAGGTATATTATTTTTTTAATTTTACTTTTCTTTTTGTTTCTATAACTTTAAAAAGAATAATATATTTTCGTTCAATCCTAATTTAGTATATTATCCGAAAAACCTTGAAATTTGAGAAAAAATAAAAATATAAAGGCTAAGTAATATTATATACTGCTTATTTCATACTTTTATAAAAAATATATTTCATTCTTATAAGAATGAATTTATATTCAAACTGAAAATAAAACAACTCTTTTTTAAAAATGTTTCAAAAACTAATAATTAAAATGTTAAAATATTCATAAGGATACTATTTTTGAGCACATAACAAATTGCGTCAAAAGAAAATCGATAATATATATTTTCTGCAACATTTTCTTCAGTATTTTACTGGATCTAAGGAAGGTCTGGTTAAAAAATTTCAAAATACAGAATAAATTCCAACTCAAATAAATAATAAAATTTAAATAACTCACTTGAAATTGACATTTTATATTAACAATATTACATTATAATTAACAAATTCAAAATTTCGTTTCAAAAGTTTTATAGAAAAATGATTGTAAATCGCAGAAAAACGTCCACAAAAGCTTTTATTCAAGAACCGGAAACCTTTTTTGTCAAATTGTTTTTTTATTTTTTTAAGCTATCAGGTGTTTTAACGGGCAATTTAAATGTTATTGAAGTAGGTCGTTTTAAAAAAATTTGGTATTGGATTATTTCTTCTTCAAAATTTGGCATTGGATACAATGTTTTCTTAGTTTTTGTGATCCTGCTTCTTAATATTTATTCATTAATCTTTTTCCCTGGTGACAAATTTAATATTTTGATTAAACTATTATTTGCATTTTTAATAATAATCATGTTACTTGAGTTTTGCTTTAACCAAACCAAGATGGCAAGTATTTTTGACAATATTAACAAAGCCAGAGAAATGTTATCTAAGCTTGATGGTGAAATTTCTTTTGATCAATTTAAAACCACAAAAAATTTAATAATAATTGCAGTAGGAATTAGTCACAGCTTGTTTTTATTAATCACCTTATTTTACATGGAGATATACAAGGGCTTGTTTAATTTATGTTTTAATTTAATGGTATTTCTTTTTTACTTCTGTATTCACGTGAGATCTTCAGTAATATTGCAATATTCCATTGTTTTAATTCTGGTAAAGAAAATGTTTGAAATTTTAAATAATCAGCTTGAAAATGCGCTTGAGAAATGCAAATTAACTTGCAAAATTAAGTTTATTAATAAAATGGCATTCGAGTCTATATTAAATGATTTATTTTACTTACTCAAATTACATACATTAATTAAAAACATATCACACAATTTGTCGGATTTTTATTCTAAGATAACTTTTTGGTGCATTATAAGCTACTTTGCAGACATAATGTTATCCATGTACTTCATTACTTTACAACTATTTTTTCAAAATACAAGCATCGAATATTTTGATTTTTCTATCCGATTTATTTCACTTGTTTTTTGTATATTGGAATTAATTTTCTTCACACGTACAGCTAGTACAACCGTTAAAGAGGTAACGTATTTTATTGTCTCATATTTAATTATTCATTTTTATAATTTTTATAAATCTTTTGCAGAGTAAAAATAGTAGACGTATTGTCAACAGATTTTTGCCTGACGTATCTAATCATAACATTGTTAATGAGGTAAAAATTGTGAAAAAAAAATTGTTATAAATAATTATAATAAAAGCAAAATTTTTGTTTCAGTTGAATATTATTGCAATATCTTTATCGCACGATGAAGTAAAGTTTGTGTCTTGTAATATTTTTAATTTAGATGAATCCTTAATTCTATCAGTAAGTAAATTCATAATTATAAATGTATGTGACTTATAATGGGATATATGCAAGTATATAAACTTCTTTTACAGATTTTATGTCCAATTATTACCTACGTAGTGATTTTCTTCCAGTTTCAAGAACCACATAAAAAATTTTTTTTATTTCGCTGTTAAAGTAAAAAAATTTTGAAAATAAAAATAAGTTGATTGTAAGCGTGTATGCTTGTGTGTGAGTGTGTGCGTGTTCGTTTGTATTTGTTTGTTTATTTGTATAGATCATTAAATAGCGGACACGATGACAAGATGGTCGTTGTGGGCAAAACAAAGAGAGTATAAGTGGACGATAATTAATAGTTATAACGTAGTTATTTTCTTTTTTTTATATAAATTTATTTAATGATATAAATTATTGTAATGTAGCCTTATTTGATCAGAATTGGCTAAAACCAGTACAAAAATAAATTGTACTTATTTTTTATTTTTCTGGTCAAATAAGACCACACATTCCTACGATAATGAAAAACGAGAAAAATCTCCATCCATCATATAAATATTACAGATTTCCCTTATTATACGCGGTAGTTTCTTGCGGCAAAGGTAATAAGAATCGGGAAGTTACGTGCAAGAGAAATCTTGAATGTGAATAAAATGCCGGTTTCTAATAAAAAATAATTAATAGAACCACTTTTTATTCTTTATTTAAAGTAAAAAAATCGTAGACTCATAATTACTTTTTATATCGAATACAATCTTTGAACAATTATTTATATAACTTTACATAGCTATTTCTGAACCGCGTTTAAACATTTTAATGACAAATAACACTTTTCATCTTTTTGACATTCATATGTCTGATATACTTTCCAGTTTAAAATCGACATTTTTTTAAATTCATATTTTATACATTAATTTATTTAATCTTTAATACCTTAACAGAAGGTCCAAGCTGTTGCATACTTTCATGGATTTTTTTCTTATTCGTATAACGAATGGTAAATTCGTTATAACATTAAATTTATTTGCAATGTAATCAACTTTATCATCCTCTTGCAGAAAATCAAATATTTTAATTTTGTTTACGAAACTTGTAGCCCGTTTGATTTTTTCGGGGGTTTTTATACCCGGAGAGTTATATTTTTTTTAGGAGCCATAAGTATAAATTAGGATAAAAAAGTTAAAACTATAAATTGTTAAAACAAACATTTCTTTGACGATAATCAATTTGCGAACGGCAAATAATCGAAACCGCGCATGAAAAAAATCCGCGTATAACGAGGGAAGCCTGTGTTACTATTTTCAAAACTTTTTTGCCCAAAAAAATTTTATTTGTATTTGCAAGGTTAATTTTATATTTGTCACAAAATACAAATACTTTTGGTCAGATAAGCATGAAAAGCTTTTAAGGAAACTTGATGTAATTAAGTCTTGATGTAGCTCAGTTGGTTAGAACGCTAATTTCGTAATAATCAACAGGTTGTGGGTTCAATTTCTGGTGTCTAAGTCAGCACGGCTCAAGGAATCGGGATTCACTTTTTGACGGAATTTTTTGAAGAATACTTTGAAAAATCTGGCAAAAAGAAAACTTTGATATCAGAATCGTACATGTTATGATCTTTACTGCAATGTGTATAACAAGCGATTCTGCAAATAAATAAAAATGTTATATGTTATAAATGATACTAAGTACGCATAGTAAAAACTTGCCGTACTTGCTCATCGTTTAAATGCAAATTTTAACGTTATGATGTAACAAATGTACCAATATATGTGCTTAAAGCTTAATGTGTATATAGGTACACTCGAGGACATTTGATTCTTTCCAGCTAAGGTTTAAATTTTTAATTAGCCCTATTATCGAGAGATGGCATAGCGAGTATTTGGCTATAGAAGTTTATTAAGCCTTAGCTGGAAAGAATCAAATGTCCTCGAGTGTACATATGTAATGCTTAAAAAAAATATTTTTATAAAGCTTCTTTCTTGAAAAGTTTATCTTTCTGGTACCGGGCAACAAGACTAACATAATTTCATCGATTTTCAAAATTCAAAGTTTTTAAAATATTTTTTACTTCTCTATTAAAAAAAAAAAAAAAAAAAAAAAAAAAAAAATTGACCGTTTGTTCTCAAATGTAATTTGTAACTTGCACATAACACGATATTAGTGAACTCGTATTAATAACTTGTTCTATTGCAGTGAACATGTAAAAAAAATTGTAAATGTACTTTAAAATTATAATAAAGTGACCTCAAAATTTAAGCTAACTACTATTTCTTTTTTACCAAAAAACAATCTTAATAATGAACTGTTTGATGTAGCTGTCTTTTTAAGATTTACTTACTTAGTTTAACAATAACTTATTCTACTTTATCACTAGATGAATTGAATTTTTAAAAAATATTTCATACTATTAGGCATATTTCACGTTTATAAAGTTTGTTGAAGCGAGTGACTTAATTTTCGTTGAAAAAAATTTATCTATTTTTAAAAAATAATGTTTAGCTACATCAAAGATTACCAATAGATAATCCTTACTGTGTCGGAAAGACACGTAACGATACAGTGTTTGGGCGAAGGTCTATTGTCAAATCAATACTTTGGATCTGAAAAAAACCTTGCAAGTACCTAATACATTTTTACTTGAAACATTATAAAAGAAATATAAATGTTTATTTTTAACTATGAATTTTTATAATTTTCCTTTTTGAAAATCAGATAAATAAATTTTTCGACTTTTGTGACATAGGTATTCATAAATTTATTGTTTTAAAATTTATTCTTATTCAGGTAATGTTAATTCTACAATGTCGATTCCTGACTAAGTTTTTTTAAAACTTTATATAAAGTTGCAAAGCCCTTTTTAACTTATATTTTTCAAAATACTCGTACTATTTTATTACTTATTACAAATTAAAAACAAAATATCTATTTTTAAAAATGATTACAAAATTATCATTGAAGTGATAGAAACATTCATTTGAGCTGCCGTATTTTAAGCGCATAACTAATTGCGTCAAAAGAAAAACGATAAAGCATATTTTTTGCAACATTTTCTTTAACGTTTTACTGGATACCTGATTCAAAAATTAAAGAAATATGATTTTCATAAATCAAAAATACGTTCTAATGTATTCAAATAATAATATTAAGATAACTTGCTTTAATTGTCATTTTTGCTTCCTCGAAGAGGAAGCCTTGTGACCGTGCAGAAAAAATTTTTTTTATTAAGTGTGTTAAAAATGTTTTTTATGATTTAAGAAGTCGGAATATATTATTTTTTCGAAAAAAAATTTTCGTGAAATTTTTCCTTTCTTTCGATTTTGACCAGACAAAGTGGATTCGATTCGTTTTTTTTTTAAAGGAATTTGGGAAAAAATATAAAAATTTTTTTAGCAATCTTCAATTGTTTTTTTACACTTTTAGTTTTCGGGAAAATGGTTTCTTACGATTTTAACATACTTAAAATTAATATTTTTTTTTCGGACAAATATTTTACAAAAAGCTGAAGTACCAATTATTGATTTCAATACTTGTAAAAAATCTATTCAAGATGTTTTTGGTAAAAATGATAATTTTCTTGACGTAACGAATGTGTGTACCGGTCCCATCGATGATTCTGGTATTGCAACATGTATGGTGAGTTATTTTATTTTAAATTATAAGAAAATAAAGTAGGTTTATAAACTCATCAAAATTGGTGCTAATCAGTGGATCTGGATTGGATGCATAACGCATTTCAAATTCATACAGGTATTAGGTTGGGTTGGTAAAGCAGTCGAATTTTTAAATTGACGCAAGTGTATAATGTGTATTTCGAGTATAATGAGCGCATCTTTTACATTTGTTCTCTTTTTGAAATTAAGTATTTTTCTGCGTAGTAAAGTTGACAAACAAAGAGAAAATTAAAAAGAAACAAGCATTATTTTTTTAATATAAGCTGACAAACAGCTTATAACGTTGTTTCTGAAAAAAAAAACAAAGTCAAAAAAGTAAGGTTATAATGTCAAGGTAAGATTTACAAAAGTACGTTATTGGACATAAATTAATTACTCAAATACTTTGTATAGTTATCACAAATTGAAATTTTATTTACAGAAGTAATGGACATAATTAGTTAAACAGTTATGCATATGTATAGAAAGCATAAATGTGAGGATAAGAAATAAAAAAATGGTTGGTTCTAAAAAACGTAAAAGTTTTACTTCAAATGAAAATGGTCCAGTAGCAAAAAAAATATGTTTAGATACAGCTAGGATTGTAGATAATGATTATCAGCAAGGTAATGTAAATACTACTAAAAATTTGCAAATTAAAAATTCTCAGAAATTGCAGAAATTGTTAGTAGACCATTCCAAAACTTTGAATCATACTTGTAAAAATGACCACTTACAATCAAGAAATGATTTTGATCAATTTTATTCATATACTATTCATTTTTCTGATGAAATCATCAAATTTATGTATAAATTGGATTTATCTGTACTTTGTGAAATCAGAAGTCATATCCATCCCCAAAAATACCCATCATTATCAATAGCCTACAATGATTCTAGTATTGACGAATTTAGTGATATTATCATTAAAAATGGTGAAAATTCCATTTACATAAAAATTAGGTATATTGATAATCTCTTAATTAATAATACTATTCATTACGTTAGTTTATTTAATAAAAAAGAAACTAATTTTTCTATAAATAAATATTATAATAGTTTTGCCAAATATATTATAACAAATTTGGATCATAATTTATTAATGAAAAATATAACTTACCTTGTTTTATATACAAACTTAAGTTTAAATCTTACAGACAATGATACAATTAAACGTGGAAGTTCTAGCACTTATTTTCCTTTTAATTTTAAAAATATTATAGAAGATTCTGAAATTTTAAAGGATATTTTGTTTACAAGCAATGCAAATAAACCTGCTTTTTATCAATTTCAGAAAAATAAAATAACTCAAAATGAACTATTTAAAAAACTAAAGTTTTACCCTTCTTTAAAAAAAATGTTGAAAAATAAAAATATTGCTGATCAGTTTGAACAGGAACTAAAAGTAAAATTTTTAGAAATACTTGTATTTGCAGTTAATCAACCAAACAGGGAGGAATTAAAATGTATTATCAAAGATGAAATAAAAAGAACTCAAAGTGATTTTATTGACTTACAAAAATATATTATTAAAGAAAAAATAGTACTAGATCCATTGCAAAGTAAACTATTTCATGAATTTAATTTACTTATTTATACAATACATGACATGTTCTTACATAAAAAAATATCTTTTGTTAATGCATCAAATACTATTATAAATAGTATTTTTGAAATATTTTATAAAAATAAAATTACCTTAATTGATTATTGCAATTTAAATGATTATATTACTTGTCTTGGCTGTATGTCAAATAAAGAAAAAGATAAAACAAATGTTCTTGATATAAAACAAGAATTTGATAAATTTACAAAATATTATAGTCAGACGAATATTAAATTTTTCATTATTTACGTAAATAAAGATTTAAATAAAGCTTTAGAAAATGTATTCTTAAAAGACAAATCTGAAAATATTAACTCTTTTAATCTTCAAACAATTGATATTCACAATAACAAATACAAAATTTTAAAAGATTGTTCTTGTTTTTATACAAATAAGTTTTATCAATTTGCATCTAATGATAAATTAAAGCTACTAGACTTGTTAGATTCACATATTTCAGCTGAAAAAAATAATAATATTCAATCAGACATTAAAGAAATCTTTTTAAGTAAATTACTGATTGGAACTAATCATCTTGCTTATAAACGACTGTACAACAGAATAAAGACTAATGTGAACAAATCAAATGTTCTATACTCTTTTGAAGAATTGCAAGAGGTAGCATTACGATGGTTGGAATCTCATAAACCAAGTCCTATTACAGAAAGAATCATGAGACAGATTTTAGATGATATAAAAAATAATAGATCCACCTATCAGTATATTAAAAAGCGTAATATTGATGAAGAAATAAAATTAGTTAAAAATGTTATTGGTTCAGAAGATTTAAATATGTTTATTCCATTTCTAAAATATATCACAGAAGGTGAAGGAAAACAGTTTATTGATGTATTTCGAAACAAAAAAATTAAACTCCAAAATGTATCTAGTTTATTATACAGATCAGGAAATGGAGCAGTAGAAGCTTTAAAAAGTTTATATGCAGTTTGGTTTGATGAAGAAGGAAATGAAACCCAATATTTAAAAGCTTTTGAACAAAATAAAATTAATCTTAGTATAGCATCTAGCATATTACGTGGTGTAAGAATTCATGTCGCGAGTTGTTTTAAACATTTTTATTACCTCTTGTTTGATGATAAAGGAAATAAAACTAAATATCTTAAAACTTTGGAATCTGAAAATATTGACCTTAGGAGTGTAGCTAGTTTTATAAGTGGTTCTAATGAAAAAGCATTACAAGTTTTTGTTGAAATTTTTTATCTATGGTTTGATGACCAAGGAAATAAGACTAAGTATTTAAAATCTTTTGAAAAAAATCAAATTAATGTTGCTTCTATTACTAGTTTGTTACATTCAGCCAAAGATAAAGCTGTAAAGAGTTTTAAAGAGCTGTATAATTGTCTTTTCGATAAAAATGGCAACAAGACCAAATATTTAACAAATTTTGAAATGCATGGTATGTTTTTTGCTAACATAGCCAGTATATTGTATGGATCAGGAGAAAACGCTGTTATTAATTTTAAAAAGTTGTATAATTTGTTATTTGATTCAGATGATAATCCATCCTATTACATGATAACAATCAAGAAAAATAAAATTAATATGTCTAGAATATCTAGCGTACTAGCAGGATCATCAAAAAATGCCAGTAAAAGTTTTGTTGACTTATTTAATGTGTGGTTTGATGAAAATGGTGAAAAAACAGAAATTTTAAAAACGCTTGAAAGTGAAGGCATAAATATGAATATTTTAAGTACAATTCTGACTGGAAGTGGCTCCAAAACTGCAAAAGCTTTTCAAGATTTATATAATCTTTGGTTTGATCAACAAGGAAACAAAACACAAATCTTTAAATTTTTAGAAGACAATGAAATCAGTTTGTTAAGTGTATCAAAAGTTTTAAGTGGATCAGGCCCGAGTGCTGCATTAATTATGACAACCTTGTACAAGCTTTGGACTACGGATAGTGCAAGTAAATTAGATTATATTAAAACTCTAAAAAAAAATAAAATAAGTCTTGAATTATTCTTAAATGCATTAACTAATACTGGTGTTAATGCACCAAAAGCCTTTGAAGATTTATTCGATCTTTTAATTGATAAAAAAGGAAATAAAACGCGATACTTGCAATATTTGCAAGAAAATTGTATAGACATAACGGTAGTATTCAATATAGTAAGATCCTCTGGGTCTAACATTGCCAAAGCCTTTAAAGACTTATGTGATCTTTTGTTTGACGAGGAAGGTACCAAAACATGTTATTTAACAAATCTTGAGCGAAATAAAATTCCTTTTCATCAGTTCTCTAAAATTTTGTGTGATTCAGGATTTAACGCAGCAGAGTCATTTAAAAATTTATACGACTTATTTCTTGATGCAGAAGGAAACAAGACATTTATTTTTAAGGTACTAGAAAAAAATGTCTGTATTGATCGATTTTTTCTCATGTTCCATTCAAGTAGATCAAAAGCTGTACAAAATATTAAAAATTTTTACAATATGCTGTTTGACGACAAAGGAAATAAATCGCATTATTTGAAAACTTTTGAAAAAAATGGTATTTCAATAAAAAAAATTATTATGAATTTAACATTTTTACGTGATAAAGCTGCATTATCTTTTAGAAATATATACAAAGCTTTTTTTAATGAGGACGGTACAAAAAATTCGTATATAAAAAAATTCGAAGAACATAACGTGAGTGTAGTAGCTATTTTTAATTTTTTAATGCGTCAACAGACTAATGCTGAATTTCTTGTCGAAAAAATGCATGACCTTTTGTTTGATGCTCAGGGAAATAGAACGATTTATCTGCAAAGCTTGGAAAAAGAAGAGATTAAACTAATGGATATTTTTGATATTTTATACAGAGCTGGATTAAGACTTCCAACCGTATTCCAAAATTTGTGTAATCTTTGGTTTGATGATCAAGGCCACCCAACGATGTATTTAAAATCACTTAGAAAAAATAATATTGATCTGATGGGATTTTGTCGTGTGATATATGGTGCAGGACGTAACTACGCCGAAGTTTACAAGGATTTGCATGACCTTTGGTTTACAAAAGATGGAGAAAAATCTTTGTATTTATCCACTTTGGAAGCAAATGGTCTTGACTTATCCAATATTTTAACTACATTCTTCAAAAAAGGCTTCTCTGTTAATAAAATTTTTAAAGATTTATACGACTGTTGGTTTGACGCCAGTGGAAATAAAACAATTTATTTAAAAACTTTGAATGAACATGGAATGAATCTCGCTACCATATCTAAATTCTTAAAATTACAAAAAAACGATGTCGCAGATTTGTTTAAAAAATTTTACCAATTTTGGTTTGATGAAGAAGGTCAAAAATCAAATAGGCTCAAGGCTTTAGAAAAAGAGGGAATAAATTTAACAAACGTTTATAGCTACTTCCATATTTTAAATAAAAATTTCAAGGCTTTTAATAATGTTTGTGACATATGGTTCACAGAAGAGGGAAAGAAAACACTGTACTCAATGACATGTGAGAAATATGATATTAATTTAATAACGATTTTTGGATTTCTAAAAACTATATCATCCAAAGTCACTTTAGTCTTTGATAAATTATACCATCTTTGGTTTACCAAGCGGAACAGACGATCCCGGCGTTTGAAAAAATTAAACGAAGAAGGTGTGCTTTTAAGTCACATGGTTGAAATTTTATCAGGTGCAGGGATACGCACGCCAGATGCTTTTAAAGATCTATGCGATCTTTGGTTCGATAAGAAAGGAAATAAAACTTGTTACTTGAAGACTTTGGAAGATAATGGAGTGAATCTGCTTAGTGTATGCCAGATATTGTACGGCGCAAAGGCCGAAGCTCCCAAAGCTTTTAAACAGCTGTATGATTATTTATTTGATGAAAAAGGAAATAAAAAGGATTGTGTTGCTGTTTTTGAAGACAAATTAATCAATCTCAGCAATGTGGCTAGCATATTGTACGGCTCAGGGGCAAATACTGAAAAATACTGTGATAAATTGTATAATTATTGCCTAAAAAGTAGCGATTGTATCAATATATTGCGTATACGCTCGAAAATTGGCATTCGACGACCTGTATCATTGTAAAATGTTTATGCAATTGTACCAGTAAAAAGACTGCTGTATATTTTGTACAACACATATTTTTGTAAAATAATTCTAATTTCATGAATAAAAATTTTTTACTTTATAATTCAATCTTAAAAATTATTTAACCATTTTTGTATATCATTTAAATATATTAAAAGTTAGAATTTCTATATTCAAAATTAAATTAGAAAAAATGACAATATATTTATTATACGTAAAATTTTAAGTTATTAAAGATTTTATACCATTATTTAAATTATATAATTTAGGTTTTTTTGAAAAAAAAAGTTATTAAAAAATAATAAAAGATTAAAGAAAAATTTTAAAATAGTCAATGATTTTTAAGAAAAAAAAAATTTATTTATACAATTATTATAAAACTTGACAAACATTTAAACCTTAAAAATTGTATTACCAGAAATATTTGTGCAGTAAACAGTATTTTGAATCGATCTCCTATTATAACTTTCAAAAAGGACCTGTAGAGCGGCGTTGAGGTAAAAATTTAGAATCTAATGTATAATAGGTACAATCCGATGACATCAACAGGTGTATATAATATACATACATACCTAGAATATATTTATGTACAGTTATCTGTACGACTTATACAGAGTTGGATGTAGGAAACTATAGATTTTAGTTAGTTTTCACTTTTTTTTTTCTTAATTATTCAGGTTATCAAAGCCTTTAAAATTATTAATTGTTTAAGAAAAAGTTATAAAAAACTAAATTTAGCAGTGGAAAAGTGAAGATCGATACAGGTAAGCGCTTATTATTTAGTTTTCAGTTTTTTCAATTTGTACAGAAAATGCGTCAAAAGTACTGCGTCATGTATGGAGTGAAAGTATAGTTTCCAATACATTTTTTAGTCCAATCTTAATTTCAATAATTGAATCTAGTAAATAAAGAATTATGTTATTTATTATACGAAGCGAATAAATTAATAAAAAGAATTTATGTAAAAGAAAAGTAAATGCAATTGACAAAAGTTAAATAATTTATTATAGACATTAAAAATATTATATTAATTAAAATAAATATCATTAAAAGTTACTGCAGTACATCAGGGTAACGATTTAATAGAACAATTTTTATTTTTAAACTATCTACAATTTCGCTCGGTACAGTCGGTACATTAAATATTTTTGTTACAAACAACTATCTAGACTTAGATCATTTTTGTAAAAAAAAAATCTAGGTAATGAAAGATACTTGTTGCTTTAATATTTTTTTTATTTGATTAAGTTATAATTTTTTAAAGAAAATTACATTTTTTCGCTATTGTCACGTACGATGCCAAAATTTCCTTTGACAATACGTTGTTCCTGACGGTCTTCAGAGCGTCATGGACACTGTACGTTGTTACAAGCATTTTTTCGGCACGAAGGAGAGCCAAAGTAACGTAAACGCTGTGCACTGCTGTGAGACGAAGCTTGGCAGTTTGCAAGTCTCGCCCTTCCTTATTTGCAATAAGGGCCTATCGGACACGTAGCAATTGTTATAAACAATTCATTTGATAATGAATTTAAATAGACAATCTCAATGTAAATTTAGAATTTCTATAAAGTGAATAATTTTCTCAAATTTTTAAAAATATAAGAATTTTTCACCGTAAAATTATCATAAAAAGTCGGTGTACCGTGTGTGAACCTAAAAATAATGTATACCGAGTGAAGGTTTATAATTATTATTAAAATTGTTTGTGTAAAAACAAGCCAAAATTTCAATAAAAAAATTTTTTTTTCGCAATTCAATAGATGCCAAACATCATATTAGTTTTTTTCCTCACAAAAAAAATTAAATCGTTAAAAATGCGATTTTTTCAACGGTCACAGTTAATCACATCACCCCTTTAAAAATTTAAAATTAGTATTATTTAAGTTAATTTTATTAAATATTCATCTTGTTTTTTTTTTAGATGCTACCAACTTATAACTATCAAATTTTGAATGACACAAAGTAATACATTTCTGTGTAAAAAAAATGTCATCTTCTCTAACAACAAATCAGAATTATATGAAACTAGCTCAGATTTATCAAATTTTAAAAAACAACAAATCATCTTCAAAACACGATATTCATATCAAAATAGTTCTAGATAGTGGTTTTGACATCAATTACAAGTTACCGTCAGATAGTCCTGTATGCCACAAAGAACCAGAATATTCAGGCAACACAGCATTACATTTCCTCATAGAATTTCATCACAATTGTAAATCTTGCTTAGATTTATTAATAAATTACAAAGCCGATATTACCATTCAAAATGACATTGGCTATAGTCCACTTTTATTAGCTTTTAATAAAGGCTTGGAAATTAAGGATCTATTGCATTTGTATATTAAAAATAAATATTTCACAAACCTTAAATGCAAAAATAGAATATCTCATTTTCACGTGGCTTGCTCAATTGATTACATTGAAGCACTTGATTTTTACTATAAATTTGATACTTTTATAATTGATGAGCGTGTAAATTACAAGTCACCAGTTTATCCCGGCTACACGCCACTACATTTTGCAGTAGAACATGAGCAGCCTAAAAATATAGTCTGGCTTTTAAATAAAGGTGCAAATTTAAATAGCAAGGATGCCAATGGAATTACTCCATTACATTTACTCATTAAAAAAATTGAAGAATCAGCTCTTAGCAAAGAACTTTTACCAAAAAAATTAAATTCAATTTTTCTTCCTGACGATGTCGGTCTAACATATTTGCATATCAGTTGTATGACAGATGACGTAAGTTTGGTAAAAAATTTTTTACGTCAAAATTTAAATATCGATTTTTCCATTAAATCTAATTCATCCATATGGCCTGGATTTACACCACTTCATGTGGCCTCGCGTTATAGTTTAGATACGGTAATACTCCTTTTGAAAAAAGGAGCAAATATTTTGGCTAAAGATACTAATGGTATAACTCCGTTTGATTTATGCATGAAAAATTACGATCTTGATGGAGTGATTAGAATTTTATCGAAAGAAAAACGACATAAATTATCAAGATTAAAATTCACCGATGGCACAAAGTTATTGGATTTTTTATGTGCCATGAAAGACGTTTACAAATTAGAAAAATTTGTTAAGCGTAAAATTAAAAATATAAATACCTTCATTCCCCATAAATCACCAATATGGCCTGGATGTAATATCCTTCATTTGTCGGTTATATTCAACATCCACACATCCTTTTTCTTATCACAAAACGCAGATTTTACAATGTTAAACGCAGACGGTATGAGTCCCTTACATCTTGCTTTTCGTTCAAATAAAACTGAAATCGTTGAATTGATTTTGGATAATCACGATAAAATAATTGAGGATCCGATAGATCGGGACAGTTTGTCTCACCTTCATATAGCTTGCGTAGCCGAGCGTTATGAAATTGTCAAACTTTTATTAAAAAATGGATATGATCCGAATCTACAGACGTTATGCGATTTAAAATATAATGTCAAAGGAAAGAATACACCGAATCATATAAAATATAAATCTAATCCTTATTACACTGCAATTAACATAGATAATACAGATTTGGCAAATTTATTAAAATCTTATGGTGCCAATTCTCGTGAAACAAACATTAAAAAGTCACAATTTCAAACGACTTTGAAACTTTCAAATGATTTTTTTGCAACAAATGAAAAAAAAAATACAATCTCAGAATTTGATTTACTATTAAAAACTGATGCTAAAGCAAGAATGACAGATTTAGAAATGTATTATTTGCAAGAAGCTTTGATTTATGAAAGAAATAATTTGGTTAACAAAAAATTGATATCGAAATTTAACGAAGGTAAACGTTTTGAGGAACTCAGATTGACAAGTTTACAAGCAGCTTGTTTAATTGGCGATTATACAATGGTAAAGAATCAATTGAAATGTGGAGTTGACAATATCAATGAATCTATTGATCGAAATTCAAATGTATGGCCAGGTGATACTGCTTTACATGTTTTATTTCGTAATAGATTAAGATTTAACATAGACATTGTAGAGCTACTTCTTAAAAATGGGGCCAATCCAACATTGAAAAATGCAAATAATTGTACTCCTCTTCATTTGTGTCCTTCCGAGCACATAGATAAAGGTAAATATAAAAATATCATATCACAGATTGATCTGTTAAATTAAAATATTTATAATTGTAAAATATAATGTTATTTTTAGTGGTAACGTTGTTAAAACAAAATTTTACCGATGTCAATCCGAAGAATAACGATGGATTATCGCATTTTCATTTATGCTGCATGACGTACAATTTATTTTTCATTCAAGAATTTATAAAAAAAGGTGTCAACGTTCATGCTCCAGTAGATTATTTTGCTGATTTTTATGGTGGTTACACTCCGCTTCATTTTGCTGCTGAAAATAGTACAGCAATTATCGTCGAACTTTTATTAAATTGTGGCGTTGATCCTAATATTAAAGCCACTAATGGTCTTACTCCTTTGCATTTGGCTTTGTCATCAAAGGAAATTAATGATGATTTAGTGAAATCTTTATTAAGGTATGATTATTTTAAAAAAGTTTCTGAATTAATATACATAATTAAATAATTTATTATTTTCTGTATTATATTACTTAGACATAATTCAGTTGATGTACAAAATACCGATATGTTTGGAGAAACAATTTTGGAAGCATTTTTTGAACACACTATACTAAACGACGAAATACTCAATTTACTTTTGAACAAAGGTGCCACTATGAAGTTTTCAAGATTTATCACAGAAACATCAGAAAAATTAAAAATCATATATCATGCTGCATCTAAACTTGAACCAAAAACTTTTAAATTGTTGATTGATAACATAACTGATTTGACGGATAGTGATGATAAAGGACAAAATGCAATACATCATTTGATATTAAGTACACCATGGGAAGATTCTTGTTTTTCAAAACAGTATTGCACCAACTTTAAATTACTTGTACAAAGTGGATGTGAAATAAATCACAAAGACAACAGAGGTGAATAATTTTTTTTTTACTACCTAAAATAAACATAAAATACTTGTAATAATAATTATAATATATTTTTGAAAAAAAAATTTAATGCATGTATACATTTATTTAAGTAATAGTTATTTTCGTAACAAGGGCGCAAAAGGCGTTATTCCCGCACGAGTTGTGATCACCACGCACGAGTCGACGATGAAACCGAAGACGGGGTGCGTGGAGATCACACGAGAGAGGGAAGCTTGCGCCCTAGTTGCGAACATTATTTTTTGCAATTTCAAAAACCGTGCGACAAAGTACTCTTTTGCGCACAAAATTGTCAAAATTAATTTTTTAGTATAAAAATATTTAATAAATTACAATAATTACGATAAAAGTAGTTGATGAAATAAAAAAAATTTGATTTAAAGGTAAAACAGCTCTACACAAAGCTGTTAGTTTAAAAAATATTTGGGCTGCTCGAATATTGCTGTTACTGGGAGCCGACATAAATATTAAGGACGATAAAGGAAAAACTCCGTATGCCGAAGTTTCCGAAGAACCCAATAAGGATCAGTTAAAAGTTGAGATGACAAAACACTTGTTAGTATTACAAGAAATTGGACTATGCGGCGATCAATCTGATTGTAAAATCAATTCTGATTTTTGGATACTAGATGAGGGACGGAATAATGTAAAAAAAGATAACGATAAATTGGATGTTAAGCTTAAAGCAGAAATTAATTCATCTCTATCGGCAGATTATTTTTTTACAGAACAATTTATAGTTAGCTATAGAAGAATGTCTGTGTATCAGCGATTGGCAATTCGTGATTTTTGCAATTCCAATGATTTGCGTCAAAATTTTCCAACTATTCATTCTTTTATTAATTTACAATTTGGTAAAGCTCGTGCAAGAACTCGACTTTTTGAACCTGCTGCTGATGCGATTCAATCACTTACACGATTTGTAATTCCCGAGCCTTGTTGTGAGTCAATTTTTAATAACTTGAGTAACGACGATTTGATGAATTTAGTGCGCACTGATAATGGAAAATTGATATTTTTACCGTTATCCGAAAATTGTTGAATAATAGTTGATAAATAATATTTTTATTAATTTTTTATTAATTTACTTCATAGTTTAATTTGATAGTTGATTATTTTAGGCATTTATGTTTGTCGACTAGCCATTTTTTCTCGATCGCTATATATATAATCAAAATTTATTAAGTGATAAATTTTAGTGCCATTTTGTAAGTTATATATTTCAATTTATTCAGATTTATTGTAATATAATACGTTAAAAAAAAGTGTATAAAGCGACTGTACGTCATTAACATGATACTATTATATATCTTTATTCCTAGAATTTCATCACACTTTTTTCTAAAATAAGGCACCTGTACAGTAATTAATAAACTTTAATATTGCTCATACATCTTTTTACTTTGTATTTTTATAAATATTATAAATTATACATCAATAATTTTACCGAAAAAATATTTACTTTTTGTACTTCAATGTAGGTAAAGATAATTTATTAAATTCTAAGGTTCTTTAAAAAATCACCTATTATTTATATAATATATTGATGTTTTTTAATTCAATACGGATAAGTAAATATTAAAATAATATAATTGGTGTCAACATATTGTTACAAAACTTTGTAAAACATTATTTCTCTGCTTATAAATTGTAATAAGTTGTCTGTAAAAAATCGTCAACATATGAAGGCCATACTTAAATATAAAATAATTTATAATTCAAAAAACTTAACTTTTTTTAAAATTATATTTTTTTTTTCAATTTGTTTAATCAAGTGCAGCTTTATTATAAAAAAGGAAAAAATTTTTAGCTAAAAATATTACTTTGTTTTAAATTTTAAATTAAACGGATAAATTAATTACATTGTGTATTTACTATTTTTGTCAATCGTATACGAGTGTTACGTGTAGTGAGAGTCACAAAATATAATTGAATATGTTGAAGATTAAATAGAAAAACCAAACTTTTAATAAAAAAAAAAGATAAAATCTAATAATAACTTTTTACGAGCAAATAGATTATATAACGCTTAATATTAAACACATAAAAACTACATCTTTATTCAACTAAAATTATAAGAATTACAATTACAATCGATTATTGTAATTAGATTAATTAGATTTAGAGGTATAGTATTCATTACAAACAATCAAGAACGAATTTGGTTTTCTGTTTAAAAATTTATGTCGGGCTCAAAATGAAAAAAAAAACATGTGTAATATGAACTTTTTATCAATTTATTGTAAAAGTTTACATTGTTGTAGTTGAATTAATTCATACATATTTTTTTAATGAATTTTGTAAAATATACTTAATTTAGATAATTTAATAAGAAAGATTAATCTCAACAACTAATTGATTCGAATTTAAAGATTTAAATCCAAAATTTTTCGTTTTTATATTATATAAAGAAAAATTAATTTAACTAAATAACTTTTTATTTATCTCTTATACAATCAAGCAACTCTTCAAATCTTTGATACAGATCAATTAGTGCCTAAAATATGTACTTAAAATTACTTTCCCGATCTCTGATTAGTTGGAGAACCACCTCTCGGGCTTCCTTGTCCTCCTTGCCTACCTTGATTATTAAAACCTGGAGCACCTCCTTGTCCAGGATACTGCTGTACAAATCGTTCTGGTGATGACTCTCGTGAATTTTGATGTTGCGAATATTTGTGAAT
Organism: Leptomastidea abnormis; assembly: GCA_030522805.1. NCBI lineage: Eukaryota > Metazoa > Arthropoda > Insecta > Hymenoptera > Encyrtidae > Leptomastidea > Leptomastidea abnormis. The sequence continues at coordinate 65,213 of JAPYZE010000356.1, forward strand.
TATATATTCCAAATGATTATGCAATAATCGTAAACGCTCAAGATGTGTATTATAAATTTGTAAGGCTTCCTGAAGCGTTATTTGCCTATTACGAAGTCCATTAATGACTCTTTCGCTTCTACTTTGATCTAAAACTAATTGATCTGTTTTCTGTTGGTCTTGGGGAGATAAATTTTTCATAACTTGTACACGAGCTAAATTTGGTAGCACCACATTCATTAATTGATTGATTTCGAGTTGCGCTTGATTGATTTGTTGTTGTAAAAGTTGCTGTAATAAATTAGGTGATATTGTAACCTGTTGTTTACCAGGACCACCAGGTAATTGACTCATATCTGAAATTAGGTAATATTGAAAGGATTTGATTAATTTAGAATTTTTAATGTTTATATATTAGGGGTGTGCAAGTACTCGAATTTCTGAGTACTCGACTCATCGAGTTTTTTGACCGAATTCGAGCCGAGTGCTCGATTTTTTGAGTACTCGTCGAGCCGATTATTTTTCAAGTTACTCGGCTCGTTGAAATCAAGTAGCTCGAATTTTTCGAGCAGATCGATCAATCGAGTAGCTCGAAAAACTCGGCTCGACGAGCACTCGATCTCTCGAGCTACTCGAAAAAGTAGTTTTTTTCGAGTAGCTCGAGAGATCGAGTACTCAAAAAATTCGAGCTACTCGATGTCCGAGCTACTCGGAAAGTTCGAGCTATAACTTGACTTCAACGAGCCGAGTTTTTTCGAGCTACTCGGCTCGACGAGTACTCGAAAAATCGCGCACTCGGCTCGAACTTGGTCAAAAAACTCGACGTGTCGAGTACTAGGAAATTCGAGTACTCGCACATCCCTACTAAAATTACATAAATGATCCAACGTGATGATTGCCGTACGTAATAAATATGAATAAGTAAAATTAAATAATGAATAACAAACTTTTATCGAAAATATGAAATAGTGATTTTAATTGTGAGAGATAATCAAGACAGTTCCTTAGGAAAAAGTGTAAGAAGCATCATAAAAAAAAAGATTAATCAAATTTTTTGCTGACAATTGCAATTAACATACTTGTATTATATTTTTATTACAGAAATATTTATATACCTTTTGATTGTGATTCCAAAAAACATCCAGTTAAAATTAGAAGATAAAGAAAGAAGACCGTTTTCAAAGACATGGTTTATTTTTTATTTAAAGATGACGAGCCCTCAATTATTTCGGAACGAATGAAATTTTGATTTAAAATCTTACGTTTATATACTCTTTGTTATCTTAAAATTCAACTATATGAGTTTATGCTAATTATAAAAGGTTAATAATAAATTTTAGTCAATTAATATTGTTCTTTTATTTTAAAATATTATAAAACGAAAAAAAAATATTATATTTTTATAGAGTTGCATTATACAAAATAATAACATTTTTTATTATTTTTATTTTTCTTAATATTATTACTTTCACTTAGTTTTTTTGAGTTAAAATAAGATTTGTAGACCGATATGAAATACATTTTTTTATTTTTAATTCTAATAAAACAATAACATTTAAATTGAAAATACAGTTTTGAGCAACACTATTTTTTTACAATTATATTGCTTCCTCAAAGAGGAAGCTATGTAATCATGCCAAAAAAAATTTTTTATAAATTGTGTTAAAAATGTTTTTTATGATGTAAGAAATTGAAAAAAATTATTTTTTTGAAAAATTTTTTTCGTGTATCCACTTTTTCGTGTATGGATGTGGTAATTTTTTTTTTGGAACCAAAAAAAAA
>JAPYZE010000357.1:0-43625 GCA_030522805.1 Leptomastidea abnormis
TATGAAAATAATATCTAGATTCTATTGTAAATGAAAATGGATTTTTACTCATACTTGCCAAAATTATACTTTTGAAAAAAGGAGTTTTTTTTGGGATTAGCCATTACTTTTTCTTTTTAATTGCACTTTCTCATTCAACGATAAACAAACGTAAATTGAATATGAGACCAAAAAGCATACTCAAATACTAAAAAAAAAGCTCTGGCTCATCTATTTCTTCTTTTATTCATTGCCTTATATTTTTTGTATCCCCAGCTAAACTCACATCGCATAAATCAATGTAAAGCCAGTCTCGCGACAAATCGTTTAAATTACCCCCCAAAATCCAAGCCAATGCTTTTCCACCTAATAAGACCTGTTTTTCACCGCACACACATACACACACCCACATATACAGCGTATGCTCGCTCACAAGCATGGGAGTCTCGAAACGAAATAAATCGAGGTTCGCCGCTTGCGTCCAATGCTCTCTCTCTCTCTATCCATCTCTCTTTCTCCCAAACGTGGAACCGACGAGTCAACAAACACGCACGGATAAATTATTTAGAGTTAAAGGGTCGTTTCGATAATTGAAATTCTATTTTGCAGGCTTGCTGAAAGGCCAAAAGCTCGACGCAACGGGGCAGCAGGGGGGAGAAGGGTGGGTGGGTTGTTGGTTGCATCCGAACTTTCCAATGAATGCCCCACAGGCTCGATCGAGGGGTATCGTTTTATTCCGTGAACCAAACTCGAATCGGCTTCGCTATTTGTGTATGTTTGATTAAAAAGTTCGAAACGGTACGTTTGCAAACCTGAAAGCGTAGCATGAATGTTTTCTAACTTGTATTCCGATCTTCTTTTTTTTATTTTATTTTATTTCTATACACCTCGTTGAATTAATGCTTGCTATTGCATAAAGGGATAGGAGAGATATTTTCATTTGTTTCGGTAAAAAACACGCATACTATTAATACGTAAGAACCGAAGAGCGACACTTGCTCCAAAAAAAACTTTGATTATGCATCACCTTATTTTTCACGAACCTAAAGCAAACAGTAATTATTATATAATAGTACATAAGCTATACAGACTAACGATGTACAAAAAGAAGGTAAAAAATATTGCCGAGGTGCTCTGGGAGAAAAGGTTAAAATAAAAGCTCGAGAGAAAGAACGAGAGTACGCGGAAATTCGCGTTCTCAGCGTTCGTACGTTGCTTGTCCCTCCCCCTCTACCGCATTACTCCTATTTCCATCCATTCGCTTTCAACATTAGCTTGCGGACATAAAAGCCGAGCACTTAACGCGCACAAAAAAAAAAGAAAAAAAGAAATGAAAGAGAAAAGGTTGTGTGGCCATGTACGTGATTTTTGTGCTTTAAAGCTCTCCGCAAGCTCATGATCTTCGTGGTATATAACCAACGGTTGACTATAACCCGTGCTCGATCGCATAGGAGACAATGGAAGGGTGTATATAAAGGGTAGGAGGAGAGTTTCACATTTTGTATGCATGCTGGTCCTACGTGTGTAGCCGGAGGAGGCTGGCTGAACGATAAATCGGACTACTACTACTACTCGTCCTCGTGGTCCGGCTCGAGATAAAAGACACGACTAACGGCTCATACGTGTTGCGCGAATGTTGTACGAGTAGCTTAGTTAAAAGGAGGAGTTAGAGCTAGGAATGGTAAAAATTTATGTTTGTCGCATAATCAAACAGCTTGGAATTGTGTATGGGATTTGGAAATTTAGGTTTTAGGTAGATTTTATAGTTGTTAAAGTTCGACATTAGTAGGTAATATTTTAAGTATTGCTAAAAAAAAAAACATTTGGCTATTTAAACAATTTAAATTGATTTTTATTACTGCACTGGAATTATAAATCTTACTTTTGTCCTTGAAAGCAATAATTCAGTAAAGTAAATAAACTAAAGCTCTACAAAAGAAAAGGATTATATTTTATGACCCGAAAAGAAAATCTTGTGTGTGTGTATATATAAATGTGTGTGCTTAATATACAGGAGGTAACGTTTACTTAATAAAACCCAGGAACAAGGTAGTAGAATAGAAAAAAAAATAAAATCTCTCTCTCTCTCTCTCTCTTTCTCTTGTGCTCATGATCGCCACTAAATCACCAGTTGAAGTCTCTCCACAAGAATTGAAAAACCGATTTTATCCTCTCGTTCGGCTCGTTATTTTCACAAAACCGAAAAATCGCCTCTTATAAATCACGCTTTAACAGGCACAATTTTATCGGTTCTCTCGCTCTCTATGTCTCCTATAGCGTTCAGCTATACTAAAGCTTCAACTCCGTCATTGAGACCGTATAGAAATAAGGACGATGATTAATGATTTGATGGCAAGCTCATAGTAGCGATTAACAAGTCGTGCGTTCTTAAATCATTGTTGTAAGCTTAAATACACGCGTTTTCTTTTATTTATCTTTTTCAACATTACACATAAGTTTATACCCAATAAATGTAGATATAAAAACAAAAAATACATTTTTTTTTATTTGATCGTATTAAAGTTAGGATTATTAGGTTTTGTAATCAGTATGTCCACAGTTAATGTTCAACGAAATGGTTTGGTCGTATAAAAGGGTTATAGAGCTGAAAAATCGTTTACTATCTAGATCGGTGTAAACGAACTTGTTTTCACGCCAGGATTATAAATACACTATTTTCACTATATTTTTTAAGCTCGCCAGAGTCGTTTATTTTTCTGTGTAAAAAAAGGGTGGGAGGGGGGGTGAGGAGGATTTATTTGATGTGTTTGCTTTTCGTGAGAGATTTTCAATAAATTGGTAAAACGCACTTTCTTTCTTTCAAATTTTTAACCACTTTTTTCAGTCATCTAAATAGTTTTTTTATTTTCAAAATGGAATTTGATTTTTTTATTTTTAATTGAAATTTTCGTAGCAATGTGTATTTCTTTTATAAAAATTTATTTACTGAATTCAATATTAAGTGCACAACTCAACATCAGAACCTATACCTATTTTCAAAAAGGACTAGAATTCAAAATATGCAATAGACTGGTTATCCGAATAAAAAAAGAGAATATGCAGTTGATAAGCGATGTTAATCTCGCGCAAAACGTCATTAATTCCAAGCGTAAAAGCCCGTGTACGCGTAGCTAATAAAGACATCGAAACCAAGCCGCGTCTCGGTGTGGCTCTTGGCTGTTGGGTTATTCGTCGCAATGCACATACACCTACACACAGATACATATATTCATACATACATACGTACATACATACACTCACTGACTCTCGCGTGCCCGCAGACTCGGGACACGGCAGAATTCGTATCAGGTTCGCCTGGCATGCGGCTAGCTAACACGCTGGTGTGTGGACTGTTGAAGAGAGAGAGTGAGAGAGAGGGCTGTAGAAGGCCTGCCGCAAATCCGCAGATTGCCACGCTCTACTCCACCTTCTCACCCCCCCCCCCTCCCCCATCTCTTCCTCCCTCCTACCCTAATTAACGCATACTTCTGGCTCCCCTATTCTCCTTCTCTCTCTCTCTCTCTCTCTTCCTCTTCACCTCCTGCTAACCTGCTCTTTCGCGTGGACTGCAATCGACCACCTCGTGAGCAACCCCCTGATGCTAGTGTGCTGCTATTCTAGCGGTAGGTTTAAAGCTCGCTTTAGCCACTTGTGCTGTGAAGCCTCTCTCTCTCTCTCTCTCTCACTTCCATAGGCTAAAGAGGAAGCTAATATTGGCTTTTGAGAATGGGAAAATTTTGTGCTTTTTTGCATTTTGATATATTTTGGGAAAATCCTGGATTTTAAAGAGGTTTGCTGAGTTATTGTTATGTTTGAGTATGTTTGGGTAAGGATATTATTATTTGTGAGAATTTATTTTGAAAAAAAAAGAAAAATAATTAGATAAAATTTTTTTATTTTATTTATTTTCTTGAAAGAAGTGAATTCTAGAATTACCGTGAAAATAGCGTTCTACGTTTTAGACTACTACTCCTGCTTAATCAATTATTTTCTTTCGCAAACTACCACACCACAGAATTAATTATTTATTCGGTCAATCAAACTTAAATTACCAGCTACATATAGTACAACTTGTAAACGAAACAAACGACATCAGAGAGAAGCAAGGACTGTCATCAAGTGGATTTTACGTATACAGGAAGATCAACAAGGCTTTAACTCAGTAGTACCATCTCAAACTAACGGAATAGTAGGGGAAAAGAGAGAGATAGAGAGAGAGAGTTTCATCTTCTCAAGCAAACGGCTATATCCGTAGTAGAATTAGCCAACGCGTAAACACAAGGTAACTGTCCATTTAGATACGTAAGCATATATGCATGCGTTTTCTTCCTCCTTGACAATAGAGAGAAAGAGAGATCCTTTTTGTTTTAGCTTGAGCTTCGCGAAATCGAGTCTGGCTTGCTTACGAGAAGAGTATATATGTACCTATATATGTAGACTAGCCTTTTCCCAAGCCTCGAGCAACGCGTCTAAATAAAACATAGCCTCTCCTGCTGTGCTCTGGGGAACGGACTTGAATATTCTGGCTTTTCGTGCGGATGTGGCTATGTATTATATATAAGGTAGGTACCACCACTGTACCACCCGCGTTATACCATAGTACACACATGTGACGCGCTTTACAAGGTACACGTGATATAGAGAAGGTGGTTTGGATTAAGAATTTAAGGAAAAGTGTACCGCTGCTTTATTCAAGCGAATGGCGTTTATTAAACATTTGTGTTGATGTTTTTCTCTCTTTTTTTTTCTTTTTTCTTTTTTACATTTCTCTCTGTATATACTGGTTACATCTATTAAATGAAGAAATAAAAAGGATATCTTAATTAATATTTGAGTGATTTGTAAATGGTGTATACTTGGATATTATTATTGTTAATTGATAGGCAATAAAAGTTAAAATTAATGCTAAGTATATTGAACTTGAAATTATTAATAAAATTTACATAGAACGACTTCAATAAAATCAATATAAAATTCCAATGCCCCCCCCCCCAAAAAAAAAGAAATTAAAAAACTTTCTTGATTCATATACTTTAAAAGTTAATCGTTATTTGCTATTAAACAGCCAATCGTTACAAGATCATATAAAATATCGTTAGCAAGTCCAAGACGCTATAGTACACACTATACACACACATACTTTACTGATTCTCTCTTTCATCCTCTCTTTCTCGCAGCAAGTCCCTCAAATATTACCCCTCGTCGATCGCGCGTCGCTCGAACTCCCTTGGCGAGCTTGGAAGCCTGCTGCTGCTGCTAGTGCCCGGAGGGGCCGATGTGTTTGCCAGTGGTGGTGGTGCATACGCGCGGGAAGAGAGGACGACGCTCGTTCACCGGCTGGTTGGAAGGGGAGGGGGGTACCCGCGCGCACGTTGAGCTCGACACGAACGAATGGCAGGCGGTAAAGGGGAAAAATGACCGGGACCACCGGGACGCTTGGGCGTCGCGAGCGAGCTAACGTATTTCCCTTGGGTTTTCTCTCTTTCTCTCTTCTCTACTCGGGACGATACATGCTACTATTGCACGTCGGCTCTTCCTCCACCTACCCCCGATATCTACGCCGAGAGGCATCGACGACACACGCCAACACGACGACGACGGCTTCGAATGAAATTTAAACAATACCAGTCCTTCTCTCTCTCTCTCTCTCTCACTTACTTCTTTCTTTTCATATGGTTCAGAAATCGATCTCTTTACTCTACTCTACTTACTCTAGGGTCGTGCTTTGATGTCTGAGAAAGGGTGACGAAAGCTATTTTGTCGGAGGAAAAACGCTTGGGCCCTTTTTTCCGAAGAGATGAAAAATAATGACGTTCGAGAGAAAAGCGATGCGAAATTGAAGGCTGAGAGCTGAGAGCTGCTTTCTCTCTCTCTTTTTCTCTTTAGATATACCTACGATGTTAGCTTGCTATATACTGCGATGGTATCGATGTTAAAGAAAAAAGGTTTTACCCGAGTGGCTGGCATATCGTTCGATTATTCTTCGATATAACCTACTCTTGCTTGCAAAGATCGTTTTAACCTAGGCTAGGTTTTATATTGTAAATTGTGTATGTTATGCTTTTATGAAAATCGATGGTGTTTCGTCTTCTCACAGAAATTGGGATAGATATATTTTTAAATTTTAGAGGTGTTTTGGGTTTTGGTGAGTGGTGTTGGTCATTTTGAGATTTTTTTTATATGTAAAAGCGTTGTGATTTATTGAATTTTGAGAGTGCCACGAGTATAAAGTAAATTTTGTGTGGTACTACCTATACGTTTGTGTATTTTTTAGCTTATGTAGGTCAAATGTTGATATATCAATCAAATTTAAAAAAAATTTATTTTATGTAGAATTTATTGAATTTTATTGTAAAAAAAAGGTATATACACAAAAAGGTCTAGTAATCAAATAAAAATATAAAAAGATTACTATAGCTCTAAGCCATCATACAATAATTGTAAAATTAATTTCATAACAACGTTTCAATGAAATTGATCAAAAGCTCTCCTCATCGAAATGCAGTTATTATATGCGTATATATATCTAATGGTCTCTTTATGCTCGAATTCAATCAAAGTTAATTGTTGAACGTGTAACAAAGTAAGCCTTTACCCCCCCCCCTTCACAAAGCAAAAGCTCTTCACTTTCCCCATATCCACATATGTTCGCTATTGAATACAAATTACAAGTATACGCATACACATACTAAAACACGCGCATACGAAGTTTCATATGCTCACACGCATTAATATAGAGAGGTAAAACTCACATTCAACATCAACGATGATTCTCTTGCTGACCGTGGGTGGTACACCATTACTCGCTATGCACAAATACGCTCCCATTTCCGAGCGCGTGATTTTCGTCAGATTGAGGTGCTCCCCATCGTATGATGATACTGTAAAAGAAACGAAAAATAAAAAAAAATTATTTGATGTTTCAAATTTATTATACAAAAGTTTGAGTACGTTGAAAATTTGTGTTATGCGATAGAATTGAATCAGCTAGGATTTTGTATACAGTTTGCAATAAACGTTAGAGGTACACACATACACTCACGAGAGTTGCCTTTATGAATAGTCGAGAGCTTTGATAAAGCGCAACATAAAATAACTTGCGCGTCATTATCACTGGTCCGTTATATTGCATATCCATTTCAATAATAATAATAATAATAATCATAGTTATATAATACATATTTTAGAGTATACGTGTATAATGTTGAATCTTCAATACGTATAATTCATAGAAATTCTTTTTATCAGACTTTTGGTGTTTCATTGGTTAAATTAAAATTAAAATTCTGGGAAATATTTTGGCGTCATAGTATTAATTGTAATTAAAATTGTAATTTAAACCTGTATTAATGAAATGTGATATAAATTTGGATCTATCATTTGTCATTTATTATTGAACACATAAATGTACGTAATAAGAAATAACATAAAACCTTTTCAATTTACATTTAAATTTAAACAGTTTAATCATTATAAATACGACTAAGATTATCACAAATCAAAACCAATAACATAGTTTCCTCAAACATATAGAAACACAGAGAGTTTGAAGCACAGTTAGCTAAACAGTTTACCTCAACCACAGAGAACAAACAAAAGTCTCACTCGAAACTATACGACTCGTAAATCGGACGACGACGCTACTTTCTCTTCAAGATCACTCGTATACACTCGTCAAAGAGCATTAAGATGCAGTTGTCGAACGTCAAGTGGGAGCTTGCAGAGCCACTCTACCCATATTTGCTTTACCCCTTCTGAAGAAACGCATTCTTCCTCATTCCTCTAACGTTTTTCCCTTTCTCTTTCTTGCCCTTTCGTATCTCTACGTCTTGGCTACTTACACTTAATGCAAAGCCACAAGAATGCCGCTCTATGAGTATAGGTATATATGAGTGAGAACGAGGGGTATCGCCGACAGCAGCAACTTTTAACGAGCTTCAAGTTTGTCAGTTTTCTCGGGCGATGCTCACGCAAACTGCTATATACTGTCTGATACGTATATATGTATAGACATGGCTTTATAATACTATCTTCCCTCCTTCCTTTACTTTTGGCCAATAGCGCTGACAAGCGCTCGATGGAAAGGAGACTGGGGCTTGAGTTTTTGATGCTAGTTACGCGTCTCCTGACTTTCGCGATGTGTAGATATATATACTTCGTCTAACATGTTTCTCATACCCTGCAAGTGTATTTGTAAAGATTGATCGAAAGAAGAAGAAAAAAAAAAATTTGTGGATTATTTTGATTGGCAGGCAGCTCCTTAAAAGTTGTGAGATACTTCCTTACTTACTTACTTACTTCGAAGATAGAGTTAGTTACATCGTGATTTTTTAACGAGTCTTTTTCGACGATTCATGTACTTTTTAAGAAAAAAATAATATAAAAGACTGATCGAGATGTTTTATTGCTGAACGAGTAAAACTGAATTTTCAAATTTTTATGACTAAAATCAAATATTTAATTTGACAACTTTTTAGTATGCAAATTCAGTAGTAATTGACGTAGTAAGATAATTTAAAGTTATTAAGTAATAATTAAAAATCAAATTTTTGAAAGAAACTTTTTACTAATAAATTAACAAAATTTATTTCATCATATGAGTACTTAAATTTTAAAATTCATTTTCACACATTGCAAGTAGTCCTACTTCATACAGTGTTAAAACTTACGAAGGTATCTTTATTAATTCTTAACGAAGCGAATACATTAGTACCCTTATACTTCAATCTGTTTAGCATCCTACCTTTTTGCACCTTCGCTTTTCCACTTCTTCCATATAATATGTGCTAATGCGGCTAAATAAGAAGAGTTGGTACATAGCTAGCTAGTTAAATTCAGAAGAGAAAGAGCAAGAGAGATGTAGAAGTAGTTAAAGGTTACAGTAGCTACATATACATATATACAACCTGAAGATAAAGTACGAGAAACAAAGAGAGAAGTAGAAGAAGAAGAAGAAAGTCAAGAGTCATGGTAGGGATGTTGTAGATACTGTAGACAGAGCATAATGCCCGAGTCGGCGAGATTAGAGCAAACTTCGTTTTCTACCCGCGTGTACGTGGGAGTGTAGTATATATATAGAGCGTACGCTCGACTACGTATTCAGTGTTGGAACTATATATACGGCGTAAGAATACTTGGTTACACTATGTGCAGACTCATCCAGATCCTACGTGTGACCTGAGGATGGGAGAAGAAGAAGCGAAACAACGACGTAGTACGACGAAAAGTGAATTTGAAAAAGTATCCTTTCTTCCTATATAGTGAGATGGAGAACGAAGAAGGAATTGTATGTACTTATTTTACGTATAGCTATGATGCTAAACAAAATACTTCCCTTTTTTTTCTTTCTTTCTGTTTTCTCTCTTTCTTTCTTTGTTGTTTGGCTTGGATAAATAAGGTTATAAGCATGAGAAGAACGGACTTGGATGAAAGAGAGTTTACTTTGTATTATAATGTAAAGTAAACTTGAAGAATATTGAATAAAACTAAGTAAAAATTTATATATAAGAACCAAATTGTAATTTTTACCATTTTTAAATCACTTTTACATTATTCTTTAATTTATCTTTCCTTTTTAATAATTTCTATCATAGTTCATTTTATTGTTTTTTTTTATCTATTATAAAAAAATTTTTCCAATATTTTATTCACGCAACTCAACACAGAGCTTGAAATTTATCGATTAACAACTCACAAAGCTCATAAAACCATTGCTTTCTAAACTTTAACGTTACTAGTACGCATTATCGTTCTCACATTAAACGCTATCCTTTGCAAGCTCATCAAGACCAGCAGGCGCATCAACACTTTTTGAGCAGCTGGTTCCTGCCAACACGTTGCAAGCACCAAAAGAGAGAGAGGGAGAGATCAGTAGCCACAGGATGCACGACAAGTAGCCACTGCAAAAGGCAGGTAATACCCCCACTGTTTGCCGAGAAACCGCAATGTTATGCTCACCAGAGGAGAGCCGACGAAATCTGGCGACGTAATCACCCTGGCTCTTCTACGCGTCGTCACCGTCACTGGCACCTGCGCGTAACCAGTTACCCCTTCATGTTGTTCTGCCCCCCCTCTTTCTCTCTCTTGATTCGTTCGGTCGAGAAATGTCTGTGATGACGAGCAGCTTGCCGTATAAATTCAATGAAAATTAAGTGCTTAGTTCTTTTCTTATTCTACGTTTTTTAATTTTATTTTGAGAACTTGTATTGTTGAAAATATGTACGACAGCGTGTTGATAGCAAGTAAAAGAGCTTTTTTAAAAATAAACATCAGGGTTTTGAGACTTTTTTTAAAAATGTTAGTATTTCAGATCTTTTACTATCACGATTATTCAATTAAAATTTTTTTTTTAAAGTATCACTTGTTTGTTGTTCTATAAAAACATCTAAGCAATCCTAATAATACTCAGCTAAAATATGCAATTAGCAACCAGTAGCTCAAGACTCCACATACACACACGAACACACTACTTATTACTTTCGACCCTTACCATACATAGAACAGACATTCCTAAGCTAGAGAAGCTCGAAAACGAGAAGCTTGCAAGAGGCAAAGCTTGAGTATAGAGCAAAGCCCTAAGTAAAGCCAAGCTAAAAGGAAGCACATCTCGGTACAGAGAACAGTCTCTTGGCTCTTCCATTCCTCCCCTCTCTTCTCTCGTTCCTTATTAACTCTCGGCGCGTACGAGCGTTAATACCGCGATTCGCTAGTGCATTCGCGTGACTCTAGGCCTTAACAAATCTTAGAGAAATCCGCTTACGTTCGCCATATGTCTTACGATTGCTAATGTACGTATAATACGTATATTTATTGCTTAATGTTTAAGTGCCCTGACATTTGTATGTACTGTTGTAGGTATATAGTTGAGTTTTATTTTATGGATAATATATAATGCGAGAGGATGAATGAGACTATGGTGAATTGTTAGTACTGATGATTAGAGTATGTTTGTTTTGTATATATACACACACGTTGCTGAAGGCTATCGGCCTATAAACATATCGCGGGGTTGTTCTCGTATATATGTACTTTCGTTTGAATTTGCATATAACGTATATATGTTTCGGATGATTACGACAAAGCTCGTGTGAACTCAAATTTCTCGTACTGCTGAATTTCGTATAATTATAAATGTCACGTCTGGGAAACGTAAATGATAGCGCGCGTATTAATTTGCGTAATTGATATTGTTATTGAAACTTTGCAGAAAATATCTCTATTGGTTTATCGTCAAAGTTCGATCGTTTGAAATTTTTATAGCTTAATATTATATCAAACATGAGAGTAATTGTAATATTAGTAAAGCGTTTTCTTTCTTTATTTATATATTTCATTATTTTTATACAACTATGAATAAGTATTATAGTTTGTCTGACTATGCCAGTCTTTTTCTACTTACACTTTTTCATGCACCTAATTCAATTCATTAAAATGTATTTTATGGTACATTAAATAAATAGATTAAAAATAATTATATAATGATCAAAAACAATATTCTACGTAACATCGAAAAAAGAAAATTAGCCCTCACGACATTATCATTAAAATCAATGGCCACTATTATAACTCAAAAATTTTCTCGTTGCTCTTCAAAACTCGTTGTTATAATAACGAACCGTCGCGTCTTCGGTATACCCACTAGAGCGTGAGCTCAAGATGATTATCATACTCATTCATCAAGTGGCACAGTGTAAAATTGATCGTCTGCGGTGGTGTCGCTTCTAGAGCTTGCAAGCAATTCTATTTTTTAATTAGAACCATGTAAGGCCTCTGGGGTCTTTGGGCAAAGGAAAAAGGAGCGCAAAAATCGCATAACTTACGTAAGCTTTTGCATAATTCCATGGCTACGGGTCACACGCTTCTTTTTCCTCTTCTTTTTTCTACCCGCAGTATCGGGCGTCTCTTCTTCGACAGCGACGTGTACGTGCATAATTTTTCGTTTTTTTTTCTCTTTGCCCGAGTTACGTAACCATCTCGGTTTTTCTTTTCTCAGTCCTGACTTGGTCTAGTTTATTCATTTTTTTTCTTCTTTTTTTTTATCTTTGTTTAATGGTTCTTTGACTTCCGTTTTCACACCTGTGTTTGCTCTAATAACATTATTTCTTATACTTTATTTAATTCTTTTATTTTTACAATTTTTTTTAAGTACGATCCGATATTATCTCATGAATACTTAAATTTTGGCGTACTTTTTCTCTTTCTGAATAAAATAATAGCAGTAGGTGAAGAATGCCGGATTACTGATCGCGAGAAGATTAAATTTTTTTTTCTTCGACGTTTATCTTATTTTAGGATATTAAAACTAAAATCTGGTGTACGTAAAAATAAGAGCCAGTTTTAAAGTTATATTAAGTTTTATCAAAGATTTTATTAGACTTTTTATCTCTTGACTTTTATTAAAGTAAGAATTGTAAAACTAGATACTATGTTAGAAAAATAATATTTTTTATATTTCCCATTAACACATTTTAAAGAAATATTACATTTTTGAAAATAGAAAAGATTCACGTATACTTAACATATTTAAGTTTAACCTAATTTTAATTTAACGAGCGCACACACTTGAAAGCCCTCCGAATATGATAATTACTTAAATTAAGTTAGTTGAGGTATAAAATACTATGTGCTAAATAAAATTTATGATTTGTCGATTCGTATTATTAATTCAATAAATCTTACATTGTTATATAATTATTATATGAATTTTTAATTATCTCTATCAGACACATAAGTCAATCAACTTAAGAAACATCACAAAGCCCCGTGATAACTTTAATCAAGATGTCATCCAAATTTATAAGTTTAAAAAGAATAAAAATTTCACAATTTTTAAATAATAAATACTCAAAACCATTAGCAAGCTTTTAAAGATTGCTTCAGTAAAACACCAATAAAAAAAGTATTTTCTGCGACCAAGCAACTTATTGGTGTACGTCAAGAGAAAGCTAATACCAAGTGATCCACGTAAACAGATAGCACATATAGGATACGAAGAACATTACCAGTTAGAATCTTATACTATAAAGAAAAAAGTTCATTCATTCACCTTTACTCCGACGATCGACGTTGATAACCTGGTTGTCCTCGCGTTTCCACTTGAGATGGGGTGTCGGATAGCCCTCAGCCTTACAGGTCAACGTGACGTTCTGGTGCTCGCGTACTGCCACAGTACTTGGCGAAGACATCTTGTCCAATATGTTGGGTGGCACTGAAACACGAAGAAGCTCAGGCTTATCTCGTTGCAAAGTGCGCGCTCGGGAGCTTTTTAACTTTTAACGTTACTTTGACATTTCTTTTTTTTTTCTTTTTTTTTAGAGAAAGTTTAAGTTACAATCTTTTTATTTTATTATACCAAATTAAAGTTGAAAGATAAGATAAAAAAAAAATTAATGCATTTGAATTATTTAACTTACCTACAACTTCGAGGAAACCGACTTGACTTATCATAGGATTTGTGTTGACTTGACACATGTAATAGCCGCGATCTTGCGGTTCAACGGCACGTATGTGTAATTGCCAGGTTTTTTGATTGTCGTTTGAGACAGAAAATCTTGGAATCCTTGTAACTACGTGTTTATGCACAGAAACGAGCATTTGCCTGCCTACGTGAATCCACACGACCTGAAACAAAATTAACAATTATGTAAAAATTATAGAAAAACTAACTTCAAAAAATTATAAAAAATTTTTTTATATTTTTGTTAAGGTAAACCACTGTTCTCTGAAAAATGAGCTTTTAATGAGTGGTAAAAAATTAAGTTTAAGAAATTAAGAAACGATTAGTTGATGTTAAGGAGGCTAGTGAGCACTTATATTTATTACGGTTAGTATAGATAATGTCTACAGAACATAGTGAATTTAAATAATATAATGAGAAAAAAGAATTAAATGAATAAAATGATTAATTTTAGCACTCGAATGATAATTTTTTAATCTTCATACTCTATTTATGAAAAAATTTTAATTAATGAAGCTCATGGTAGAAAATAATGTACCCCTTTCAATATCCTATATCAGTTGAATATTTTAACGTCATACAATTTCCGTTAGTTTGAAATAGCCATAAAAATACTCCTTGAAAACCGTCCAATAAAAATAACTTTCGGGCACCTTAAGCTCCAAGCCTAGCGGGAAACAAATTATTTTCAATGCAGCATACTCTTACGGCTGAAGTAGGTTCGGAGACTAGAGAAACGCGAAAAAAAAGAAGAAAAAAAAGGCATAAGAGACGTAAAGGTAGAAGGCAGAAAAATGTGAGAAATTCTCCAATAGAGCCGTCAGACTCTACTCGCAACCTTTCGTGCCTCGCGAAAAGCAGGTGGTCCTTCTTTCCTCTACCTCCTAACCCCTGCAGTTCTCGCTTAAAAAAAAAAAAGAAGTATAACGTGATTTTCGCCGCTCCCGCGAGAGAACAAAGTCGCTATGTGTATGGAGAAGCGCGAGACGAGAGAAGAAACGAGAGCTCTCCAGAAGATCTAGACGACGCTGCGAAAGAACCGACAAGGCAACGCCTCGCCGATCGTTTGATATTTAGAACGTTGTCTTATTTCCGCAGCCGGCGCAGCTGCCGTCGAGATTGCTTTTTCGGAGAAAAAAAAGCTGTGCCCCGACGCGATGCCAGTTAAAGAAAACGATTCCAACCCTTCTTTGTCCTTTTTTTCTGCTTTTTTTTGCACTCTCCTTACTCTGCCCGACTCATTGTATGCGATTTCGTATTATAACGGTGTTACGGAGGCGCCTATACACGCAACGACTGATGATAAAATTTTTTCTGTAAAGTATCTTATCAATCTTTGGATGTTACGAGATTGCTAGTAAATTATATGGCTTTATAAATGCATTTGTGAAAAAAGTATTAATTTATAATTGCTTAATCAAATATTTTCATTCTTTAAAGATTTTGGTATTTTCAAAATTTTTTAAAAATCATTATTATATATTTGATAAAATAATTTCTCGTGAACATAAAAATCTGACATTTTTTATTAATCATTGATTGTATCAAATCTCACAAAGAATTATTTCTAGATAATTACCGAAGAATTCGCAGTGTGCTATATTTTATTTTCTTGCGCATACCGATTACTGAAGGACAACAGATAAGAACTAAAAAAGAAAAAAATTAATACACCAGAGCTATTATGATTATCTTTTACAGTCTAACAGGTCAACTTCCTTGTTAACTAAACAACTATAACTTGTAAGTTTATAAGGGGACGCAGTTAGTGGCGGTGAAGGCGACTGCATTTATTGGCCTAAGCGTTCGCGAAAGAAGTCTTTATCGCGCGTCTCTCGATTGAAATCTCTGGCAGCGATTCAAAAGCTCAAGGGGGTCCACGCGCGTGGCATAGCTATCCTTACCTCTCGCAGTCCGATATCTCCCCTGTAAGTCGGCACTTCCTTTCTTCCGGCTTTTTACTTTCTTTAGCGTTTCTTCGACACGCGTGGATGTATACCATACGTTATGGTCACAAATCAAGCAATCGAGTCGGTCCTGCGCGTTTTTCGATGATTTGTCAAGTATGGGCTTTTACAGCTGTTGATAATATTTCTTTTCTTATGATCTAGAATATAACGCATGAATTTTTTGAGGAATAATTTATATGACGGACCACTTAAGACCTTTGTCGCGTTATACATTGTGTTATAGTGTTTTTTGTAATTTTTTTTTTTTTTTCAAATATACTCTTTTCCAAATGTATCTTAACGTTAACATTTACTACAAAACTTTTTTCTACCCTTACTTTTTACGTTTAACATCCAAACAAGTAGAAAAAAGGTCCAGCTTTCTTTGAATATTATCTTGGGAAAGTATAAGCAAGAATAAAATATTTCTTTTTTAGGATTAAGCTAGCTTTTTGGTAAATTTAGGTCAGACGTTGAGACGCTGTTCTTGTGTCATAAATAATTTAGTGTCACAATAACCATAAAATATTTCTATAGTCATAAAACTAAACGCAATGTATTTTGGCATAACGATGTCATTTTGTTTGAATTTGCTGTGAAAATATAGCTTATTTCAGTCAATAAAATCATAAAAAATGAAAAATTTCAAATTTATGTTAATTTTTATAAGACATATACAATATTAAAAAAAAATTCAAATAACAATGTATTCTAATTCCATTCTTTTATACTTTTTCCCCACAGCTTATAAAATATTACCTGTTGCCGCATTAATTTAACAAGTAATTAGCGAACGCGTGGAAATGCTATAGGTTAATAGCGAAAACTCGGTCGTCGTTGTAGTTGCCGCGCCAAAATGTCTAAGGTACTTTCGGCATCCCTCGACACATTGCGTCCTTCGTATACCGATTAGAACTCTCTCAACTATTCTCGGTATTTTAATGAAATTTTCACAGAGCAAGTGGAGGGAGAACCTTAACGCGAACTTGATACTCGCGAGCCCTGAGGAGCTTCGTGTGTATACTCCCATCGTCGCTTTGTAAAGGAACATCACACCAGGCAACAGAGAGTTTTCTTCAACTACGAAAGGGCTGCGCGTGGATAACTTTGGTACTTTTCGAATTTCTCATAACTCTGCTTCTCGTTTACTCAGTCAATAAAACTAGATTCTTGAGTAGGTAAACGTAAAGTATATGGCTAGTGCGTTTCTCTCAAGATCTGGACTCTATATCTAGGTATGCTGGTTTTAATTCTTTGACAGTCGTGAAGAAAAAAGAAGATCGAAAAACAACGACTTACTTATTTTACGAGCTGCTTTTCTGATTCAAGGGCGTGAATGAGAAAGTTGAAGTCAAAAGGATGTACTTTGCAAAAAAGTGCCCGTATCTTTGACTCCTACTTACGTAATTTTGAAATAAATTACTTGAATTATGTGAATCAATTTAAATAAAACATTAAATATAAATTTATCATTATATAACATATATTATTTTTACTTCCATGCAAAATCGACAAAAGTCAATAATTATGATTTTAGATAACAGAATTTATGCATATTCTCTTAAAATAGAAAATTTTTGCAGGAAACTCTTATAGATAGATCATAAACGATCAAGCAAAACCCAGAAATTTCTTATTCACATCCGGTTACGTTTCTGTGTCGGGCTGCTTTAATAATAATACTCTGACTCCCGGAAAAAAAGAGAGAGAGAATCAACGGACTTTACCTCTCTGGTCGTCTCTTATAGAGTAGTGCAGACGAAGCCGCAGAGCTGCAAAGAGGCGTTGTCTGTTTTAATCAACTTTTTAAAAATTCCAGCGGCGCAGCCCAGCTCTAAGACCAGCTCGAGAGCTTCTGATTTCCCACTAGATTCCACGCGCTTCAGCTCGCTTCTCTTTTTCTACCTTCCCCCCTTACTTTCTCTCTCCTACAGCTCCTCACAATTTTAATCCCCTTCCATATTTCATTTTTAGCTTCGAGGCTTTAGGCGTGTATATATAGCCTCTTTCCAAGCGCGTCAACTTTATTCGTCTCATTATTCGCTTAAGACGACGCGAGCCTCCTCTTTTACCTCCCCACTAATCCGCCTGTCTCGTTACAAATCGATTGCGTTTATCATCGACGTGTCTGCTACTGTCTTGTATATATAGGTACAAGTGAATGGAGCTGGCTTTTAAAACACTTAAGAAATATTTTCTATACGGGGCTTTGGTATTCACAAAAATTTGTATGATATTATAAATCTTTTGAACAAATTTATATTTGGTGTAAAATAAATATGATATAAAGTTATGTTCGCAAGTATAATTATTTATAATTTTAATGAAGAATCTAACTCCATCAAGTTTATTTTAAATCAAACGAATAAATTTATCAAAAAAAAAAAAATATAACACAAGTAAAAGAAATTCAATTCAAGATGTATAACATTAAAAAGTTTTGTTGAAATTAATAAGCGAAAACTTGCCGGACAAATAGATAAGAATCCAATAGTAGGGATTATGGTTATTCAAAGTACAACCATCCTTTTCTCTCTCTCTCACTCTTTTACAGAATGAAAACGTACAAGGCATCAACTTTTTCCATCGGAACTTATTAAAAGTTGACTAGTCACCAGAGGTAGGATTGTATAGGAAGAAGTAAAGAGAAAGAGAGAGAGAGAGAGAGAGAGAGAGAGCCAGGGGTAATGGTGTCTGGTACATCGGCGCCAACTCGGAATTTAATCCACGAGTATAACACGCGGAAATTTGCGCGTACGACGCAACTTCGTATAGAAGACTACGATATCCTCGCGAGTAGAGTTACCCGCGAGAAAGGCCCTTATTACCTTGATCCGATTACGCGAGAAGCTAACCTACCTTCGATATAATATACGTGTGTAAAAGCCATACGTGTTTGCTTCTCCAAGCCTTGCGAGAATTGCTTGCTACGCGAGACGGATAATACCTTATGATACAGCTCCGCGAAAACCCAGCGCGAATTGAGGATTGATTTATTGGTTTAATGCCTGCAACCAATATATATGTACACCGATGGATTAAAAGCGCGAGTGTACGTTGGTATATACTGGTCGGAAAGTGGCGCAGTAGCAGCAGTAGTTCTCATGTTGCCTGCAATGCTCAATTATTGGAGTCGACAGGTGGGATTTGCGGAAGCTGAAAATAAGCTGGGACATGTGTTATATCATTGAATAAATGTAAAACAATTTTGGACTGGCTGCTGCTACTGCTACTGCAGGAAATCGATGCGCTTGAAAAATCACTTTATACTATAGTTGGAGGGTATAAAGTACTGCTCTCTTTCAAACGTGATTAGGGTTTACGGGCTTGGATACTATATACGGTGTTACGGAAACATCCTTTGCTGCAGCTTGACTCTCTGTGAGTGTGTGTGTAGCTCAAAGTGGGTTTTGGTAGTTCGATTTACAGATGGTTCCAACGAGAATGGCGGATGGATGCATTGCTGCAGAAGTAGCAGCTCTAAGGATATTTCGATGTGTGCTTTTTTCGAGCTCTTTTGCTCTCGCTTGATATTGAGGAAATCGATATAACTTTATCTTACTTACTGTCGGATTGGATTTTCTTATGGATACGATTTTTATTGTCTTACAGTCTAACGGAAATCAAATTTCATTTCTAATTTTTCCTTATTTTATCATTTTATCCTTTTTTTTTTTTCTTTTTGTGCATTTTGTTGAAATTTTATTTTAACAATTTTTATTATCTTAATAATTTATTTCTGATAACTATCTAATAAAAAAATTATTTGATTATTTATAATGTATTTTTATTATTACTATTTTTAAACTAAAGTATGGAAATTTGACGATTGTCAATAAAAAACATTTGATCAAGTATTTTGCTTTTATTCTGTTAACTTAAACTCGACGAGTACTGACTCTCTCTCTCTCTCACTCTTTCGAATATCTCTTAAAAAACTTTTGCAAAACTTTTCACTTGTAAAACGTCTCGACATCTAACAGATCTTTTACTCTTTGATCTGTTATACACGCGAGTGAAAAAAAAAAGTCGAGCCTGGGGGATATAAAATACGTATACAAGATAACGTCAAGACGAAAAGGATTCGAAAAAGAGATGAGTAAACGAGGTTTCTTGTTGAGTCTCAACTTTTTGCTTTTTTTTTCGTTCTTTCTCTTTTTTGTTGTACGCATCTTGTGTATACATAAAAACTTTGAATTCGATTTTTGTCAAATATCTAGAACTGTTACTTTGAAAAGTATCGGTTTACTTTTAAATACGTTGAGTCCTTTTTTAAAGTTTTTTTTTAATAGTAGTTTATTTTTACTCAATTAAAAGAAAATTACAATAAAAAAAAAGATTAGTTTCTTCTCTTGTATTAAAACGATTTTTAAAAAAATGCTCACCTTATAAGTTCCAAGATTATTTATTACGCAAGGCAGATTAGCGTCTCTCCCCAGTGCTACCGTAACGTTTGGAATGGGCTCAGCAAACATTGGCTTATCAGGCAGTGCTGTAAACACATAAAAACGAATGTTATGATCTGGTAACAATAAAAATTTTTATTTACTGTGTAAATTGTTTTAATTGTAATAAAATGAAAATTTATACAATGTTAAATTTAAATTAATGTCAAATAGTTACATTTTCAATTTATCTTATGTAAAATATTTTTAAATGAGTTTTTTTTTGCTTATCCCATTTACTTTTTCCGTATAATTCAGAATAGAACGGTTTTCAATGCTATTTATTCTGGTGAAGAGAATATTTTTTCAAACGAACAACAAGAATGACACTTATGTACATAAATGATACAAGTTTTTAATATTACGTTCTGAAAACATTTGTATGTTTTGCAGTTTAAATGCAGATTAAAAGTAGGTTAAGTATTGAATTTATTGACAATTTTTTTTTATATTTTTGTTTTATTGTTTATTCATAAACTTTTGAAAACAAACAGTTTAGTAAATTCTACCAAAAAAGATATCTACTTCTCAATAAAAAATTGAGTATTTAGCGTAAGATTTTAATATTGATATAAATTTAATTATGCGTGGCATGACGTATTGATTTTCTACAAAGCTATTTACTAGTTGAATGGTGTGCTTCAATGTGATAAAAGTGTTTCCTTTTTTCTATAACGTGTACATAAACTTGTAATGTATTTGTATAAGGTTCGCTTGAGATAACAACGTAGAAGTTTTATGGAGATGATTAAAATTTTTGTTACAGGGCAATTTCGAGTGAATGGCAGTTTTTAAAGGACATCAGTCGTAATTTTGTGATATCCAAATTGTTTTTAATAAAATCTTAATTTTAGTCAATGTCTCATTACGCAATTGTATAAACAAATATTTTTGTTTAATGACATACAAGTGTAATTTTGAAATAAATAAATAAATAAATTTGTATGTACTACATAAATATGCATTTTATTTTCAAAAACGTTTAAACAAAATTGAGATCGTGCGTAAAATTAGTTGCCTCACGCGATATTACTCTATCAAGATTTTGAGTTCCAATAATTTGCTTGACATACAAAAGTTTGCTTGTTAGAAAATAACTGTCGACTATATTTATAAATGTTCATTTTAATAGCCAGTACTATATGACCGCATAGTTTGGTAATTGTTTGTAAGTAGTTCGATCACGCGAGTAATTTTTTATTATGAGTGGGAAAGCATTCAAGAATCGAAACAGCGTAAAAACATCTTTAAATACGAATAAAATATTTTAAATAAAATTTTTTTTGAGCTGAAAAATAAATATTCTTCATTATCTTGAATAACTATATATTAACGTTACATAAAATAAATTATTAAATGACTTTAATTTTTTTTTTCAGGTCATTAGAAATCTAGTTGATGTATCAGTATCCATAGGAGTTAGACATTCAAGATGTTTTGGGTAAGTTGAAAAAAATTAACATTTCACTAATTTTATATTACATAAATCAAACTTACAAATTGCACCGGTAAAAAAAATTAATTCCATTAATTTATAATTCCAAAATTTCACCAACTCGTAACTACAGATAAACTTAAATAATTCCCCCTCCCCCTCCAAAATAACATTCCCATTTTCAAGCGAACAACCATGTATATGTATTTGAGAAAGACATCAGAAAACGGAAATGAGAAAATCATAGCTACACCAGCGAATGCAAAGAGCGTCAACAAAGTCCATCCCTTCCAAGTGAACGTAGAGAGATTATGTACAGCTTCTCTTACGGGCCGTCAAACAACTCTTTCTCTCTCTCTCTCTCTCTCCTCTCGCTTCTCAAAGGCGAGCAAACTGAAGCGGTTTCAGTCTACTCCTACTTCTTCTTCTCTTACAAAACTGTCCGTGCACGTACACAGTTAGCCTTATATATGTATATCCCCAAGGCCCATACGAAATAACGTAGTTCACCACACGCCATGGTGAAAGAGAGGGAGAGAGAGAGAGAGAGAGAGAGAGAGAGATCTCGCTTTCGTACACGCGCCAAAAAAGGCAAAGAGCTTCTTTAAGACCACGAAAGCTCGATACTCTTACACTGTGCCTTGCGTGTTGTGCTTGAAGAGTAAAGGGGCCAGAGTAAATATCGTACAAAGAAATGATTTCTTTGAAAATCGGAAGTGAGCGAGAGAGAGAGAGAGAGAGATCGAGAAGGTAAAGAAAAGGAAGGTTGAAGGCGATACACCTCAGGGAGAGAGCCTGAATCGAAAGAGTTGGTTCTCTTTCTTCCTCCAGATCCTCTCCAGAGTGGAGAGATGGAAGGAGAGGAGGTGGTAGGGAGATGGAAGAACGAAGTTTGCAGACGAAACGTGGAGCTGACAAGTTGCCTTTGACCGAACCCTTGATCTCGGAGGGGGGTGGGGGGTGAGAATTTCCTTTTTCTTCTTGCGCGCCACCTCGATCTCTCTTCATCTTCTTCCTTTTACTCCAACCCCTCAGATGCGCGTCCGGTCACCACCACCACTTCTTTCACTCTCTTTTCCAAGGCAAATACGTCGAGTCTCGAGATGCAACGACGAAGTAAATACTCTGCTTAATAGAATCAGATAAAGCACGCGGTGATGCTGCTGCTGCTGCTACAGCTGCAGTGAACTCTAGCGTGTTGTTTCGTCTCTCGCTCTTTCCTTTCTCGCTGAGTTAGTGGGACGATGACGAGGAGGACAAGGACGATGCCCCGAGAAGACTAAGATGTCAACGACTCTTATCGGCTGACTCTCTCTCTCTCTCTCTCACTCTCTGTTTCTCTCTCACCACGTTTGTGTCTCACTTTATTTGTGCTCCGAGCAGAGAAATTTCTGAGCTGTGAGAACGCGTCCTGTTGAATTAATGTAATAATTGAAACGTCGGAATTAATTATTCTCTCACTTATTTATTTCTCCTGCTTGTTTCTTTATTTATAGCTTCGTATCCTGTGATTTATTGAAGATGTGTATTTATAAAATAACGTAGACTTGCGAATTTTCGTTTATTTTTGCATCATGTGTAGGTATATTACTGACCTTGATTATTTACAAGCTATGATTTTAATTAATTTGAATTTTTGTTAAATTTGCTTTGATTGTTAGTTTAATATAAAATAAGCATTACATCAAAATCTAAAAATTTTAAATTCACATTATTTTTTTACCTTATTATTTTTATTTTTACTGTTGCTAATTATTATTACAAAATAAAAATCTCAAATTAAATTAAAACAAACTGCTAAGAAAAAACAATTTTATCAGAATTTTAATTTAACAAAATGAACTTTACCATCAACTACTACTCTTTACCTTTTAAACAATTTGCAACATAATCCGAAATTTATCGGAATCGGCATGCCGGTAAATGAATCAAAGTCAGTAAGACCAGCCAGTCAATTCATGAATCTTTAATTAATTCCTAAGATACAGAAATACACGATATAGTAGGGGTAGGTTAGTATATAGTGAATTTCGTTCGTTCTCGTACGCTCGGTTGCGCAGTAGTATAACTTCTTTTTACTGCGGCAGGGTCTGCTGCTGCGCGCGCAAGGTAAAAAAAAAAAGAGAAAAGTGAGAGAGCTAGTGGGTATATATAGCATAAAGAGAGAAGCTGTAGGTCCAGCGCGGCACGCGTCGGGCATACATAGCACGCGCTCGCGTACGTACGTACTACACGCCGCTCGTATTTATTGCTTATGGGAGAAAGAGAAGGAGTGGTCGGTCGGTAGTACGGCACGTGCTGCTTCCAAGGAAAACGTGCGCGAGGTGCTGCTGCTGTTGCTACTGCTACTACTAGTTTGCGAAAGCGTACGCGCACACAACCCGGATGAAAATGTAACTTTCTAATTTCTTAAGGGGAAAAAGCTTGGTTTCTCCGTTCTCGTTTTTTTTTCTCCTCTTTTTTCTTTCTTATCTGCAAGCGAGTTTAATAGAATCGAACTGCGACTCTATATATACTACTATGATTTTAGATTCTTACTGCTTTTCTTACTTACTATATACTCTTGGTGCAAGAATTTAATCAAATCCGTATTAATGCTGATATAACTTTAGCGGAAATGCAGTGTAAGCTTACATTAGCTGTGGTTCTTAGAAATATATCGTTAGTAGATATAAATGTTGGATAAAGATTCGTACTTATGCTTGAACTATATTAACAAAACTGGAATTTTGTTTATGCTTGATAATTTTGTTTGAGAAAAGATTCAAATTTAATGTTGATTTGTGTATGCTTGGGGAGATATCTGTTATTATAACTATGTTTATTATACGAAAAATAATAATAGGAATTTATTACACGATATATACCTATTTTATTATCTTAATTATACAAAACTTTTCTACCTTTGAAGTATTTTAATTAAGTTATATAATTTTCTTAAAAAATCATTTAAAATTTTTTTTCAAAACAATCGTAAATTATCATTTATTTTATCAAATCTACATAGAGCCTAAATAAAAGAGTTTTTTGAAAAACAATCATTTTCTCGTAGACATATACATCCATATCACATCTGCATGATATGTCAACATACAAATATTTACATAATTCATTGTTAATTGCTTTCTTAGCACTTGATTGTATTTACAAGTCTAGTAACGATATATATATATATATATACACTAGCATCAGCTAAAACCCAGTATAGTACATTGAAATTTCACGCAATCAGCGGTTGGTAGCAGCAGCATCCCTTCGCACGTATACAATCCATCTTGAAACGCGTATACCCAGAGCGAGAGAGAGAGAGAGAGAGAGAGAGAGAGAGAGTCTTGCACTTCGCGGATTCCTTCCGTGAATTCCAGAGCACTTCTTCACTTTACACCCGCGTTCCCTCTTCCTCTTCCATTTCAAGCTCTCGTATATATACTCTTCCGTTTCTCAGGAGCTCGGTGTACTCCTTTACTCGCGTCTTCCGATCCATATCGCATCCTAGCAGCAGCCACGTACACATATACCCAGGATATATGAGCCCGCGAAGAAAAAGAGAGAGAGAGAGAGAGAAACAGCACGGCCTCTCAAGTCCACCACTTTTCCTTCTTCACTATCTCTCTCACCTCAACCACACCTCAAGTCCGTCCTTCACGTTTTTTTTTCCTTCTCCTCGGACCCTTTTTCATCCTCGACGCGGTCTTGAAGCATCTCAAGCTGCTTTCCAATTCCTCCCAGCTAGCCAGTCCGTTCCGCGGCCTGGTTGAATTATAGATGTCTCTAGCAGCGACGAAACTGTCGCCGGAAGAGAAAGAGAAGCTTGCGGGTTTAAAAAAAAGAGAAGAAGAAGAAGAAGAAGAAGATGTGGAGCCAAGGGGGAAATATCGAAAGCGAAATAAAAGACAGTGGAGAAAAAGAAAAGGTTCTCGAGGTGGCATTTAAATCGAGGTGGACTCTGGATGCAGCTGGTGTAGCTGAAGAAGAAGCCGCGAGAGAACTGCGCATATTTGCGAGTTGTTTGAACTAGAAATTGAAAGAGATGGATAGGGAGAGAAGAAGAGTAGCAAGGGAGAGAGAGAGAGAGAGAGAGAGAGAGAGAGAGAGATAGAGAGGAGAAGAAAGTCCTTTGAAAGGAAACTATTTGTGAAATATTTTGCCACGAATAAGCCCTGCTGCTGGAGATAGGTTTAATGAAATTTCTCTCTAGAGTCTTTGATAGAAAATTTTTAGATTTCCACATGAGTTACCAACCTCTGAGAGGGAAAGAGAAATGTTTCTTGTTTCATTCTGCGAGAGTTAATTTGTCGGTGCGCTCGTCTGTACAGTTAGTATGGCTTATTATTGGAGCTTGAATTGGCTTTTAATGTTGTGTGGGTATATATATGGTATAGATACGAGCAGTGTTATTTCTTCTGTAATTGCAAGTTTATACTATACTGGTTTTCTCTTTGTGCTTTTTCACTTTGTCTTTTATTAATTTAGTTTTATACACTGTTACACGATATTTTTAGTAAGGTGTAGTAAAAAAAAGGAAGAAAAGAAATTTGATGATTAAAAAAGCTTTAATAAAAAGAAAAGTTTTTAACTGTGAAAATGACTTGTTTGAATTTATAGATTTTATAGTTATATGCAACTTTAGTATATAAGTTGAGAATGTAATAATTTATATAGATATATATACTACTACGTTTACTACCGAATAATAACTAGGATTGATTACCATAATCGATATTGAAATGGAATTATAAATTTCCCTTCTCCATTTCTACGTTTAACAACCTATCGGAGCAACTTTTTTACAACTTACTTTTTCTTCCAAGTCTCATCCCTCGAACTAGTAATGAGATACGCGACGGACCTCTCGTGAATTAATCCTACTGCTTTACTCTTAAGAAAATAAATCCCAGAACCTTCTACCCTCATAAACCATTAAAAAAAAAAATTTAACCCCAGTAAAATAAAAAAAAAGAAGAAAGGTCAAACACACTACATATCTCGAGTATCCTTTAAAAAATTTTCAAAGACAGCAAAATGCGACAAGAGCATCCATGTGTACGTAGTGGTAGTAGTAGTAGTAGTAGCAAGATCGCTGCACATTAAAAGAAAGATCACGCGCAACCTACCCACGGCCTCTCGTAAACGTTGCGCTTCCGAACGACCGATCGTATATCCCATCCACTCTCCTCCTCCTCCTCCTTTCTCCTTCTCATATAGCCATACTAGACCGCAGGGACGCGAGGAGAGCACACGCGTTATACCCTTAGCGTTTGCCTCTATACTCGTGCGACAATTTTCTTCCTCTTTCGCGTGACTCAAGTTACGGGTCCGCCACACCATCACTACCATTCCTTTACGTCTATGCTACCGACCAAGATGGCCTTTTCTCTTTCTCTCGAAGAAGTTACACGTATATATGTACGAGCTGCTGGACGGCGAATGAGAAAAGGAGGAAAAGTGTTTGTGCAAAGACCGGGAGAGGTGGTATATAAAGGCAGATGTAGAAGGTTAAGGAAATGGAGAGGAGAAAAGGGAAATTGAGGGGAAAAAAGAAAATGAGAAGGGCAAAGAAAAAAGAAAAGAAAAGAAATGGTTGGGTAGACGTGGAATGTGAGAGAAATGTTGAAATGAGATTGGTCTTACTGAATGCACGTGTATGTAGTGAATGTTTATTTTGTGTCTAATAATTGATAAAAATTACGACATTTTAGGATATTAGTTTGTTTATAGAGTAATGTAGATTACTTAGTTTTATTAAAGCTACCGAAAAAATAACCACTTTGTAAAATTTATCATTCATCTCCTTTAAAACAATCTATATTGAAAATGATTGTAAAAAGTAATTAAAACATGAATTTTATAGACCAAGTATATATTTTTTTTTTTTTATTGTTTACGTACTTTTTTATGTACATTTATGATGTTTATTCCATTTGAAATTGAATAAATATATACCTATATTTAAAAAAGAATATAAAAATTCATGTTTATATAGTACGAATAATTTGATTTTCAATCAACGTATAAAAATAACAACCATAATGAATATAAGCTATAATAAAAGTATGTTATATTCTGAATTATAAAAGGGACATTAAGTTGAAAGAATCTTTAAAATTTTATTTTTCATTTCAACTTACGCAATAATGTCATCACTGCCATTATTAATTAATTATGAAATTTATTTTTCGCAAATAAGCAACGCCAACTCTCTTCTCTGCTGCGGTGTTTATAACATCGACGGCAAATAAAAGTACTAATTGAAACTCTGATCAAAAGAAAAAGAAAAAAAGCTCAAGCCAAAGCACAGAAAGAGACCAAGTTAAAGAAAAGCAAAATGGAAAGTAAAAAGAAAAAAAAATAAAAAGAAAAGCGTGAAGGAAATAAAACGGTCCAGCAGGAGGAGAGTATATAAGAGGGGGTCGCCGAAGGAAGGAGAGAAAAAGAGTATCGGCCAAGTGGGAAAAGGTGCGGAGCCCGCTATTCGAAGGGGTTTATCAGCAATAACTCGGGCTCTTTCATATCTCGCCAATAATTTCTCTCCCAAGTACCGGGGTAAAAGAGAGAGAGAGAGAGAAAAAGAAAAAGAGAAGAAGAGAAGCAACCAACTCGGCTTCTCTCTTTTGCCAAGACGCTTGCGCACCCCATGGATTCTTTACCACTCCTCTTCCCTTCCGCCACACATTTCGAGTGACTCAGTGCAGTTTGAGAAAGTGCAGGATTCCAGAGCGCGCGTATACGTAGAGGAAAAGAGACTCCTCCGCGCGAACCCGAATAGATAGATGTACCTCTGGCTAAGTCGAGCGCGAGCCGGCTAGCAAACTCCTCGTCTCTTTTTTCTTCTTTACTCTCCTTCGGTATAAAGAAAGTATATGTAGGAAAGAAAGCCGAGCCCGAGCAATGCGAGAAAGATAGAGGCCCGATTCTGAGAGAGAGAGAGAGAGAGAGAGAGAGAGAGAGAGAAAGAGAGGTGGGAGAGAACTTATCCGACAGATAAAAATGTCTCCTTGAAGTTTATATTGGGAAGGGAGTGAGAGAAAGAAGGCAGAAGGAGATTTCAATAAAAGCCCCGATTGTAAAGTACCCTAGCTCTCTCTCTCTCTCTTTTTCTCTATCCACAACCCTCACCCTCTTATACCACCTCCCTTTACCAGACGTATACGATAGAAAAGACTGTCCGGGCCGTTACATGGGTCAGTGGAGCTTAAAGTCGTCTTTTTACCTTCTATGTGTGTCTGTGTTATTTCTCTCTTCTTTTTTATTTCTACGTCTTTATCTGGATATCCTGTCGCGCGTGTGTAAGCACCTTGGATAAGAAATGCCTTTGAACTTAGAAGGAGGGGAGAATATACGCATATAAGTACGTAAGCGTGATAACGTTTTTCGAGTGCTACTTTGTTTTCTTTGTCTAAATTCGACGAGCTTGCGATATACTTTCTTGTTATCTGCATTTAAAGCGTTAGTTTTACATGTGTTTTTAAAGTTTATGTAGAAAAAGTAAGTTTGGAAAAAATGATAGTTTTTTTTGTGGAAATGTCTTTTAAATTTTAAGAGTTAGATTGATCTGTATAAACAGACTTTTTTAAAATAAAACTTGTTTTTAAATATGTGTACGATTTTGGATGGAAAGAAAAAGAATTGAATTATTTAAAAAAATTTTTGAAGGGTATACGTTATATTCTATTAATATAAATTTGCATATGTTAAATACGTAACAAAGTAAATAAGTGTCAATGTAATTAGGTCATAAAAGTATTAACCATAAACTCTATTTCAGGAAATGAATTAATACAATTAGCGCAAAGCTCAATTACTAAATTTACTGTTTAACAATTATTACGTATTTTAGTCAAATTTATGTGCTTCAATAATAATTCATTTAGTATGTTATCAATTTTAAAATTAAGTAATAATACATTTTATAAATAGAAATATTTTAGAAAATGAAAATTGACAATGTATTATCAACTTAGTAAAACAATGAAATATCCGCTACAAAATTAATGGTTTTTAATTTAAAAATACAAGAGATGAATTACATTTTTAAAGTAATTATTATTTTAAGGAATTTTTTACTATCAATTTTTAAATTACTAAACATAATTTTTTTTTTAATTTAATAAAACTAGTATCATCAATATCAAAGCTTACACAGACGCTTATTAAATCAGAGACTGATGAAATAAATGATTTGTATACAATTTCTATGTTAAATTTTTAAATGTAAGGAGATTAGAAACATAAAGCTGTGGAGTTAAAGGGAGAGGGACACAGAGAGACAGAAAGAGAATGGGAGAGAACTACTAGCGTCGTACGATAGAGTAATTAGTTCGCGATACGTTCGCCTATATACGAACCACGGACTCGGATGATTAATTGCACGAGCGGCCGCCACCGCGAGACTCTGGAGCTCCACACCGGCATCTCATATGCACACGAATATATACCGACGATGTATGTATATGTGGTTAGGGAGATACGGTTTCATGTTAGCAGACTTGATAATGTTGTATACTATTGTGTATTTCAAGTTTAAAGATGTTTAATGAAAATTTTTAAAAAATTCTGTTATTCAATTTTTTATTTTGGTTTGAGAAAATTGAGCTATCAATACGATTCGTGTTTTTGTTGGTCGTGAGAGATTTTTACAAAGTTCTTACTTTAGTGTATAAGTGGAATTTTATTTTTCTGGGGTAAAAAGTTCGTTTGCACTTGGTGGAAAAGTTTTACTTGGGTCAACTATTTTCATACTGGATTTGTAAAGATTGTATGATAAGAAAATAAATTATGACACTTGAGCTGAATTGCTCCATAAAGCTTAGCAATATTATGTTACCAACTATATTTGCGCTATAAGAATATTTTCTTAATATTATTATAATCCTTTTTTATAATTATTTCTGCCAAAAAAATTTTTGTAAAAAAAATATCTTTAATTATCATTAATAATAATTCATCTTGGAACGGCAATATATATGTTCACCAAAGCTCATACTTTATAGAACTCAACAAAGTAATTTTTCAAGTCAACAGTAATAGTCATTATTTTCAGCAAAACGAATGTACACACAACTTGTAGATTAAATTACATTTTGTAATTGCTGAAGTTACAACTGATTATAAATAACGAAATTTAAGTTCAAGGGGAATTAAATAAAATTACAGAGATATGAAAACAAATAGCTTCAAAAATATACACTAAACAGTACAAAAAAAAACTGATACAAAGTTTTAGCTATTATAAAATTCTCAGAACATTAAAAGCACATAACTCTCAAGGTTGCAGTTCGAGGAGTCTGTATCGCGCAAAAAAAAAAATCACCGAGAAAAGGTAAAAGAGAAAAAAAAGAAAAAAAGCGTCAACCTCAAACTTGCGGGCGCGCGACATCGGTTGAAAAAAAAGGAATCTTATGCTTCCTCAAGAAAGCAAAAAAAAGACGTCATCTATAACTATAGATATAGCACAGGAAAGACGAAAGTCGCAACTCGACTTGCAAGACCGTATGCTGAAACGGAAGGTAGTACATAGAAGCTGGTATATGCCAAGAAAGTGCACGAGAGAAAGAGAAACACTATATATCGTGGATGATCGAGTTATGCGCCCGTGGGCACGTGAGGAGACGCGAAAGCGTATACATGGTAGAACGTTGGAGAACGATATATATGTATACACATACGCAAAGAGAAGGTGAGGTCACGATGCGAGCTTTTGCATTATTGAAGAATATCGTGTGTGCGTTCCCATCGATTCCTTCTTACTCCCTTTCTCTGGCATTCTATATTCTTATACATACCTTTTTCTTCCCTACCAAGTTCTTTTCTAACTTGATACCCCCTTTTTTTTCATCCCTTTTTCTTGAAGTTAAATTCTTTTGTCGTGGAATGTTTTTGGTTTGATTCTATATACAATTTCTTTAACAATTCTATCACTTTTCTTTTTCTTCTGGTATGATACTATTGATTGATATATTTTTTAAAAATCGAGATTTGAATATGAATATTATTTAAATTTGTAATAAATGATAATCAAAATTAATTTAAAAATCAGTTTATTTAAACAATTTGATATATTTAACATTAATTTCGTCTATTTAAAAATTTAAAAAAAACATTCTATATAAAAAAAATTAATAAGAACAAAATTTTACAAACGAAGTATCACTCATCTTTTTAATTCCAAGGTATGAATAAGCACGAAAAAAACTAGACGCGCAGAGCTTTAAAATACCTACCACTTAGCATACTCACTTATTAAGTCCGTAAAAATACGAAAATTTGCTCGTCAGTAAGAGAGTCTATCTGAGTCTGGTATTGTGGGGGGCGAGCACGTAGTGGTGTAACAAGAGAATCACGCAAGTATATATACATACTATGGTACTGGCTGTAAAGCGAAATGCGAGATCCTACAGAGAGTCCAGGGAGGGTCGGTCGAAATAACCGGTTGCAATTTCCGCGTTTCATGTGTAGCGCTGTTATCAGCGTTAGGATAAATGATGATCCGAATGTTGTGTATGCGGCTGATCGTGTGTTCACCTTACAGTTTATAGACATATATAGTGATGGGTTTGCCACTACTTTATAGAGTGAAAAGAAAGGCGTTTGGTGTGAGAAGAATTGAGAACAAAGAAACTTAATGAAAAATGATTAGATAAGTTTGATTGAAGATATAGCGAGAAATGTAAAGAGATCATCGATGCTATGAGTACGTGTTGCGCAGGACTTGAAAAGAAACAAGGAATGATCGTTGGAGAAAAGAAAAGAAAGAGGGGAAAAAGAACATAAGAGAAATGTTTTGGACTCCATTACTTGAATTGAAGTGGGAATAGTTTTGTGGTCCCCAAACAACACTCTTACCCTCCCCTCTCTCATTTTTCGGACGGCTCACGTACGCGCATGTCTCTCTCTATATATATATTTACACCACCCTTTTTACGTAAGAATACTTTCGTGGTTGGTAGCAGTTGCCGAAATGTTCTCTGTCTGTCTGTCTGTCTCCTATTTTTTTCTGCCTGAATATCATCTTCGCGTGATGCTTCTCTTTTTTTTGGGGGGTACCGAGGTCGTTGCGACGGTTTGATATGCGCAAGGGAGTAAATTGAAAAGTCGGGAAAAGGTCGTATGTAGCATATGCGATAGACATACTGATCATATGGTGTATTTTAAATACTTAAAAATTGTCGAGACAAAAGTATTTGTTAGTTTAGTAATACTACCGAGAAAAGAAATATGTTATTTTAAATTTTTTAAATAATTAACGTTTTTTAATTGAAGTAAGATAATTACTAAAATTTATGTTTTAAAATTTAATTTGATCAACGGGTAAAGTAAGTGTAAACTTATAATTTATGGGTAAATTTATCAATAAGTCCATTTGAAGGTCGATAATTATAAGTCATACATGTAGATGGCTATTTACAGACTTTAATTCAGATAAATGAGAGTTTATACCTTTGCAAATAATAATTTATAAAATGGCAAAATTTTAATTAATTATCACACTTAGAAATATATGATATATTATTTAAAAATAAACCGCGACTTTTAAATTTGAAAAAATATATAATTTTACTTCAAAATCAAATAAGTCACCTAAACAATCAAACTTTAATTCATGATCACCAAATAAAATTGATTTTAAACATAAACTTCAATCTCAGCTTTCTTTTAATGTTATTCGTCACTTGTTTGTATATATCTAAACACATAAGACATTTGCTTA
Organism: Leptomastidea abnormis; assembly: GCA_030522805.1. Taxonomy (NCBI): domain Eukaryota; kingdom Metazoa; phylum Arthropoda; class Insecta; order Hymenoptera; family Encyrtidae; genus Leptomastidea; species Leptomastidea abnormis. The sequence continues at coordinate 32,972 of JAPYZE010000357.1, forward strand.
AACAATTAAAAATTGTTAAATATAAACCAATTAAAATGCAATACACACAATAAAACATTTCAATTAAGAGCTTTGGCCCAAATAATTTGCGCTACTCGCACAAATTTTCGGGTCACAATTAAAAAGGATACTTTATTTTCAGAGCAACTTCACCAGGGCAGACAAGCAATTCCGTATAATTTGATTCATTAAAAACGGCCGTGCGCATTACATACGAGAGAAAGAGAATGTGTGGAAGAAGGGGTTGAAAAAGGGGAGTAGTGTGAGCGCACCTACGAAAACGCCATTTCAGTTTAATTACACAAGTATTAACTGCAGCGCGACGCGCGAAAGATCTCGACGATTTCACGGAAGGAAGGAGTATAGGAGAGAGAGAAAGAGAGGAATAGTGAAGGGGAGAAGACGAACGCGGTGCGAGGTAAAACTCAGCTGGAACTTACTATACCTGCTAGCGTGACTAGGCCACCAGAGTAGCAAGAGAGATTGGTAAGGATGGTAGTGTGGCTATACGGAGAAAAGGGAGGCGTGCTTTGGAAACGTATTCGTTAAACCGCTCGGGCGACATAACGTAGATTAATGAGAACGAGAATCGCCGTGAATTTTAGACTTATGTTTGAGAAAACCATTATTGTGTCACATCCGGCTGTGATACGGGAAGAGAGACGTCTCTTGTGTTCTCTTACATTTTACTTTTTCGTGTAAGTATTTATGAATTTAATGATTTTTTGGTGCAGATGATTTCTTAATACAAGCACAAATATTTTAGTAATGTGAGTTTTTTTAGTAATTTAATTTTAAATTATACTAATGTACATGATAAAATTGTATTTTTTAATTGTTTGGTATTTTTACTTCGAAATTTGTAATTTAGATTGAAAGATAAAAAATTGAATAGCAAGCTAAAATTTAAAGTATTTTCACAATTAAAATTAAAAGTTCAGTTTCATTTAAAAATAAATAGGTATTGGTAATTTTTTAAATTACCAGTTCTTTTTGATTAATTTAGTATGATTGTGTTAATTAAACATTTGAATAAAAATGAAAAATAATTAATTTTTTTTAGTATTTGAATGACTAAAATTATACATTCATAACGTCAGTTTTGAATAATTATTGAACTTGCAACTATAAATACGTTGAACAATATTTTATTAAATTAGCAATTATCGATATTGTGAACTCTGGAAAATTCGTACAAATGTTTAACAAATAAACGAGACAATACTTGGAATTCAATTAATTTCTATATCAATCCTGTTTACACTGCATTTACGCTTAAAACTTGATGATCAAGTATCGCTTTTCGATAAAGCTTTACATTCTAAAATAATTATGTAATTTTTTTTTTGAAAAATCATGAAAATTCTTCAAATACATAAAGGAATAGTTTTAACGACAATTGATAAAACTTAACTAGAGAAAATATATTGTGTAGGTTTCCATCAGGTGTCCTATGACTCTGCTACGAGGATTAAGCAATGACAATTGTATTATCTGTAATACAAACTTACAAACTGAACTTAGTATCAGATAAAGTTTCATAAAAGTTCGATGAGATTCTTTCTAACTTCTGATAAACTTGCAACAAATAATGTTCATAAAACTTTTTTTTTTATTTCAGGAAGTTGTAACTCTGATAGAAAATTACTGAATTTAATACTATTTTGTCGTTTTTTAGAAAGTAACTTTATATCTTACCTTAAAATATTTTTGAAATTTACTAATTTATTGAAACTAGAGTTAAAGTGCAAGTAGGTATATTATTAAATATTTATTTTAACGATTTTGTTCTGACCTTCGTATTTTAAACATCGTTTTTATAATTTCTGAGATAATTTTTCGAATAGCTTTAAGATAATGATTATTTAGTTATATCGGATATTACTATTGGATTCTGTAATTTCTGCCTTCAGGCTATGCGAAAACTACTTCTATATATTCTGTTTAGTTAGTAGAATAGTCTGATAATATATTATTTGCAATAAACCAATAAAATTTGATTGTCAATAAAACATCACTTTTTAAATTAACAAATAATCACACAATTTTTAAATCACTAAAAAAAAGAAGATTAACTACATAATTTAATTTTAAAATTAAAAATAAAACAAATGATACCTAATCTCTTAAAAAAGTATCGACTATTATCCATTAAATTAACTCAACTTCTCAGTTGAAATATAAGAAATATAATACAGGTAGATATCATCAGAAGAAAGGAGCTTCTGTGGTGACTATTTTTAACACATTGGCAGCTCAACGGATTTAGAATTCAATCTCTCCAATTCGCTATAGTAGAGATAGAGAGAGAGAAAGAGAAACCCAGTTCGACTCTCGCGTGCCTTATAAAACTTTCAGCCACATCTCGCCTCACGATTCTCCTATCTCGATGCCGAGTAGCGGTAGTAGTAGTAGTAGTCCTTCGCGGCCTCCCTCCAGCAGACAAGCGCGTTATTATCGGCTCTAGCTCTGTAGGAGGATGGTGGTGGTGTGTGAGTACTAGAAAGCCTCCCGAGTGCGTAGAGGCTGCGGATCGAGAGAGGCTTCGAAGTGAAATTCGACGGCGCTTCACGATTCGAATAGTAGATGTATGTGTGTGTGTGTGTGTATGTGTAGAGGTAGAGGATGATGGTGAGGGTGAGAGAAGGCGTCGGATAATGGCGCGTAATAGGATATTTCAAGTGGCGCGATGCTTTCTTTTATCGGGCCGAGCATTTAAATGCAAAGTATTATTCAAATGGCAGAAAGAGGGAGAGAGGGAGAGAGAGAGAGAGAGAGAGAGAGAGAGAGAGAGAGAGAGCGTGGCCCGCTCGTGCTACTATACTATGCCCCGGGTATAGAGTGAAAAGGATTGCGGCCCGCCTAGAATAGAAGAGGAAAGAGATGCGCGCTCCCTTCTATATCCTTCCTCTTACCCCTTCCAGCTCCCTGGGACAGGAGGCTTCATTTCCTGATATTCAAATGCGCTCAAACATCATCCCTGAGAGAGCTGAGAGCTCCGAGAGTAGATTCTCTATTCTCTCACTATTCTCTCTCTCTCTCGCTTTCGTATTTTTTTTTTTTTTTTTCATCTTATGCCTTTTCCATCGTGTGCCTCGTCTTATTGCTTCTTTCTTTCTCGATTTTGTTTCTTTTTTTCGCTTTCGGTCCACTGCGCGTAGAAAGACGCTGCTGTCATCCTAATAATCTAAGACGTATAGTAACACTGTTGGAAGGAGACTTGAAACACAATGCAAATTTGCGTTAATGTCTTGGTTGTATGAAAAATCATAAGAGACATTATAACGACGTTCCTTTGAGTTTATGTAAAAGATGGAAAAAAAGATGCTTAATATAAATAATAAGAAAGCTGATGCTGAGGGTAGTCAGTTGAGCGCGAGTGAATCTTAAATTTATTATTTTTTTTTCTTCAGACGGTCATCAGCTTTCTTTTTCTCTTTCTCACTGTCTTGGGCACGTAGCAATTCTGTACTTTTCCTAGTTAGGGTAGTATTGCTGTCTAGTTGCTGCAGGTTTCCTTTTCTATCCCCTCGTTACTTTATGATTAAAAAGGGAAAGGCGAAACCGACCGCGAAATAACTCATTCCGTACCACGAGAGAGTTTTAGAGTGAGAGAAAACGAGAAAGTGAGACGATGCTCCGAGAGAAAGTACATTAATACCTCCATTTCCCTTCGGTCCCGCTCCTGCTGAGTTTTAAATATGTACGCATATTATGTCCCTCCGTTCGTGAGAGAGAGAGAGAGAGACAAAAAAAGTACAGGATGGAGAAGAAGAAAAGCTTGAGAGTCGCAAAAAAACAGAGCGAACATTGGAAAAAAGAGAAGGAAGGGGATACAGAGTTGAAGGAAAATTATATAACGCGCGTGCGCGCGTGAGACACTGCCATGAATCAGTGATAACTCTCTCTTTCTGGCACCCTCTCCCCAGTGGAACCTTACGGACAATGAGCTTCCGCTTTGCTGCGAGTCATATATTTCACGACCTTGCAATGACGGTGACGCTGCTGCTGCTACTGCTACTACCGTGGCAGCACCTTATACTCCCTTCCTCCCCCCATCACTACTGTCTTTTACTCGCTTTCTCTACCAACGTGAGCGCGAGCTTTTGAATTTTAAGTGCGTTTTAATCCTTTGGAATAGCACTATACCGTCTCGCGGTACGTAATGCAGGTAGGTTGAGGTGCGAGAAACGGGAAAACGGAGATTTTCATTCCATCCTTCGTGACTTGGTGGTGGTCTCTTTCAAAGCTCAGCAAATGCTGTTAAAGAAAAGATTTTCTAAGGTTAATTAGCTTATGTCGATGTTAAAGGTTTCTTTTCTTTTTTGAGGTACGTGTGGGCTGATATAATGGTTTATATTAAAGTTTTGCTGATAATAAAGCTTGTAACGAAGTAAGAGAAATTTTCAAGTTCATTTCTTTATTTAAATATACAGTATCTCTAAGTTGAATTATTAGTTACATTTGTATACACTGTTCTTCTCCAAAATGTAACTAATGTAATTTTATTGACAAGATTATAATTCATCTTATCTTTTTAATAATGAAAAAATATGTTTACAATATAAACACTTAGTAAAAATTTTTATTTTTCATCTTTTGAGGAAGTAAAATTTATTAAGTTATAACGTGGACCTTCTAGTAAGAAAATTGAATAGACATTCTATTGGCTGTCTAATTCTAATAAATTACGTGGTCTCTCTCTGCAGAGTCATATATCATCACGCTCAATTGACCGAAAAATCCGATTCAAAGATATTTAAATCTATTGATGGAGTATGCAAAACATATTCTGATAGTGAAGATTGAATATTTTTTTTACCCTTTTTTTTAAAATTGAATAACGAGTGAATATTGATTTGTGAATATAGTTGTGTTTATAGAATCAAGATATGTATAAAGCCATGTATATTTGATACGCTATTTTCAAACATTTAAATATTAAACAAGATAATATACATATAGAGATTTGTATTCTTTTATTCTATGAATAAATATCATATTACTCTATATTTCAAATATTATGATACGTATACTCAATCTATTGTTTGATTAAATTGTAATCCAAAACTATATCAGAGATTAAATTAAAATATTGGCTTAATAGATATTTAGAATTCATTTCTATTAAAATAAAAAAAAATAATTTTTTATGCTTTTATGCAAATTTAAAATAGTATTCAGGTCATTGTAGCAGTAGTAGTAGTAGCTCGAGATATCGGAAAGCAGATTTTACCAAAATATACGTAAGGTTTACTATCATCGATTCGCGTGCTGTACCAATCTCTATACTCGTGGCTGCACGCATTTCGATTTTACTACTTCCTAACGCTTTTCAATAAGTTACTGATACAGTTTCTATAAGACTTCATAAGTCGATCGTTTATTTATAAAACTCCCATACATACAATTAATAAAATTTTATAATATAAAATATAAAAACGCAAATCAATTTTATCGTTTAATTTTCCAACCAATATATTTACAACCATCATCATCATCATCACCACACAGGAATACATTTACCTATCCAAAAATCATATAAAAAAGACCTTAATCTTTCGCAGACATTGCAAACGGTCTTTTCGCGGTCCCGTACCCAAGAATGAATGGATCCGGGGTGGTCCAAGCACGTTGAGCAGTAGAAGAACGATGAGAGAGAGAAAACGTCGCAGAAGAGAAGAGCAAAGTTGCAAGAAGAAAACGAAAGAAACTCCGGCCTCTTTATCCCCCCTCCCCACCCCTCTCGTCTTTCTTACCACTCCTTTCTCACGCGAGAGCGCGGCTGGGTCGCTTTTCGCGAAATTTATACGTAGCCAGAGTAGAGAAACCGCTATCTTTTAATTTATGCGACGAGCGAGAATTTAATATTCTCGGGACGCGCTCTATAGCGCACAGGCGTCGAGGAGGAGACGCGCGTGCTGTGCGCGCTCTTTGGTTATAGGGAAGAGTAAGAGTGAGTGAGTGCGAGTGAGAGAAGGCATTACACCGGTATGGAGGAAACTGGTAAGGCTCCTTTGGGGGCTGCCTTTGTCGCTGGCCTTTTGCATTCTAAAAAGGGCTAACGGCTACGATTTCCCAAAGAGTTTGTCTCACTCTCTCCATTCTTGCTCTTTGTTACTTTCTTGATTTCAAACTTATATACTGTGATTCTCTTGGATTTCTTTTTGTACGGAGTTAAATGCAGACGAGCTGGTTATTGCGATTATTTCGTTAATCGAGGGATTTTGTCTGTCTGACCGTATTATTATCGATTTTATATGAAAAGGCTGCTAGGATAATTATGTGCACGTGGTGCGAAAACTAGAGTTTCGTGATTGAAATAATTATTGGCTGAATATAACGGGTTATTGAATCCTATTTGATGTTAGTTTTTTTTTTCAACTTTTTGTATTTTTTTACGAATTATTGAATCATAACGAGGTGAGATATTAAATTTAGTAGAAAATATTGGCATATCTTTCATTTTATATTACCTTCTGTTGGAAATAAAACAGATGATGAGTAATACGTTTTTAATAACATATAGTAACATATCACCGTACAACATAACACACGCAATCATTAGATTTTAATGAATTTCAGTCAGACTAATGAACGTTTTGAGAATGAAAAAGAATAAGCGCACGAAAATGGTATTTGTTAGGAAAGAGGACATATAATATTAATTCGGGTCACATACTCATTCATTAAAATTTCATAGCCACGACTTTCTCACTAAATTCAAATTTCATAGAGTATTCTAACCCTTAAAAAGGATAAAAAAAAAAAGAAAAAATAAACGAACTGCAAAATCGTGGACGAATCAATAACGAAAAAGCTTCGGGATCGCGCGTCGAGAACACGACAGCCAGCGTACCGAGGGCAATTATACGACGATGCTGGAAAGAGAGAGAGAGAGGGAAAGAGAGTAACGCCTGGCTCGCGCGTACGCGGTCGCTTAATTTGGATTTGCAATGGGCGCGAGCGGGGGTCGAGGAATCCTGGATTGCCTTTCGTACCTACACCGCGCTAAATCTCAATTTTACGTTTCTTCCGGCTGAGATTACCGGTCTAATTGATTTATTTCGTTTTGTTTGGCCACCACTACTACCACTACTATAGCGTACGTTCAACGAATCCCAAATCCACGCACGTGCGAGAAGTTTAGCGTGGTCTACTCTCCCACTCCCCCCCTTCCCCCCATAGCCTCCTCGACTCTTAACTCTCTGAGCTTGCGTTCTATATCTCTCTCTTTCTACTGACTCCTGCTGTTGCTGGTGTTGTTGGTGTGCCCGGCTGTTCTGGCTTGTAAATAGCAGTGAAACTGTATAGTCGACTTATGTGTGACCTGGACTCGCGGATAAAAGAAACTTAGGTGAGCTTACTACTGTGGAATTTATAGATGATTCCTAGCTTGGATCGGATGAAGGATGTTTCGAGATGGTAAAACTTTAGATTTTTAAAGCTTCTAAGTTTTTTTTTTAATGTCTTCATCTTTATTTATTAATTTTTTTGTTATAATCGGTATGAAATTTTGTATTATTGTATTTTTTTCGATCTCAAAATATTTTGATATTTCGAAGGATAAACTGTTTTACAAAGCTGATATGAAAGCTGTCATTGAACCATAGCACGTATAAATTTAATTATTTCGATCGTGATATTTATAAAATACATCAACTACACCCCGTTGCTTCGTAAATAAACCAACATTTAAAATTCAGGTTAGCAAGGCGCAAGTTGGATATTATTAATACATTCGCTTCGAGCGCTCTCGAAATAATCGCTCGTGTAGTACAAGCTCACAGCTCCTCGCTCCCAACGGCTTCACTCGTCCATCCAACCTCTCCTCTTCTCTTCTCTTCTCTCTCAAGCCTTAGACTGTCGGCAGAAATATTTCCTTCAGGCCGGCGTGTGCCGAATAGATAGAGGATGATTCCCAAAAGTATCTTCCATCAGACGACGATATACGAGCATCTCCTTTGGATGTTAAACGTGCCTCTCTTTCTCTTTTTCTCTCGATGCGATGGAAACTCAACTTCTCGGCTCTGCGCATAGTCGTATAAAAAGATAAAAAACAAAAAAAAAGAGAGAAAAAAGTCGAGAGCAAAAGAGCAGCCAGCAGCTGATCGGGAAGAGCATCACGCGCGAGGCATAACCGATCGACTCGAAGCTCTCTCTAGTCCGCTCGCCGAAGCCCGCACTATATCTTCCAACGTTGCTATAACACCCTCCTTCCATCTCTATCTCAGCTTTCTCGGCGTTCTATTCCCTTTCCCCCCCCCCCTCCTTTTTTTCTCTTACTCGATTTCTGAACTGCGCTTCTCGGCTCGAGTTATCCCGGGCTACAAAAGGAGAAAAAAAAAGAAAAAAAGAAAGTGGGGGTTTGCCGTAGGAAGGGAGGTTAAAAAAGAAAGAAGTGTACGAGTGCAGTTCCTTATCTGTAATTTATACTTTCAATTTAGCCGAAGGGCCGCTACCTCTACTACCACCACTAGTCCATAGACCAGCGACTAGTCAGTCAGCTACGAGTCTTGAGAGAAGTTACGCTTTCTTCTTTTCTCTCTCTATCTACCTATCTATCTATCTATCTATCTATTTCTTCGTATATATACATTCAGCCACACTGACTTTCTCCTTTCTTTTCTTCTCTTCACTATACTATCCATTGACATAAGATGGAGTCGGACCTGCTGTATCAGGAAGACTCTTTTTCTTGATCTTCGGCAGCCCCTTAATTCTTCGGCTTATCCGATGCTTCACAACCGATGGATAAAATTAACGCTTACTGAAAGAAGCTTTGGCAGTTCTTGCACTCTTTTATTGTTAGACTTTTTAAGTGAAATTGTTTTGTTTTTTGATAATAGAAAATAATTTTTACAATTTCAGCATTTAATACTGTAATTTATAAAAATTTTTTATTGTCTGACTATATCCTGACCTTTTCTACTGGAACTGTCAAATTTATGCTCCTACTCATAATACAGAATAAAAATACATTTATAATTGTAAATTTGCCCAAACATCTAATACTACACATCATACATTATATGTTACATTCATCCTTCCAGTTGTATCTTACTCTTGACACTGCTTTCCTCTTTGCCTCTATTATAATAGGAAACTAGGTCTCGCCCACAGCGCGTATTCCTCATCACCTTTATCTTACTTTACTTTAATTCACGTCCAATCCACTTTGATCTATCCTGACTTCAGCCATCCCATATCTCCCACACCTTATATACTTCACTTTCTGCAACTAATTTCAATTTGCGTAGCCTTGACGTCATTCCTCTCATCCATGCTCATGTATACCTTGCGCGAACGAAAAGATTAAACTCGAAACTTAGCGCGAGCGAGCTATTTTAACCGCGATTAGCTTGGCTACTATACGGATAGTTCGCTACTATAGACACCTCTCTCATATAAACTGAGACTTTACGAGAGTAGATCGAAACGGGAGATGAGCAGATTTAAAGGTGTGTATATAGAGATGTTGTCACGCTGTTTATGCGAGCTTTTACAATCTTTTAAATTTTAAATTAATTTCGTTGTTTTTTCGAAAGAGTAGCGTTATTGTTAGTTGATAATTATGTTGAATTTTATAATTTATATTAAAAAAGAAAAAATGAATAAGAACTGACATAAAATAAAATGTTATCTGTGTGACAGCAAGAAGTGAGAAGAGGGTATAGGATGATAATAAATGGATCGTACTGAGGTGTGACAAAGGGAGGTTAAAATGTAGCGAAGAAAACGAGGGTGTGTCATTTATCGGAATGACTCCGTTTCCTCATATCTTTCTGCCAGTTGTACTTTTCTTCTTTACCATTGTCTCTTTGCTCATTCTGTACGTGCGAAACTGTTATAATCGTCGCTGCTCTTCTCGGTTTCTCTGACTTCTGTTGTAAATGTTTCCTGATTTTGCCACTTTAACAGAGGTTTTCATCTCTATATATATATGTGAGTATCATTTTTTTAAAAAATATGTAAAAATGACATTTTTGTAAAATATTGTGAGTTTTAAATATTCAGGTATTTTAATTAAATACCAGCCTATAAAATATAATTTTTAATTCAATTATGGATGTTTATAACGTAACAGCAGATAATTTTCCATAAAAAAATATATGCTCATAATTTAACCCAAAATGTCAGGACATACATTAATATCTGTCAATAAATTTCCGTCCATTATTGTGCTTATCGTACGTTTTTGATGTTTCCTAAATATGTATGTAATATATACGTATATCTAAACGATATACGCCTGAAACTATAATCGAATTTCAGTAGCAATATAGTATATATATATATACATCATGCTTCGATTGATTATGCATAGAGTTTACAGTTTATTTCAGCTTTCGTCTGTCAAAACTTTGAAATTAGTTGACAATAGTCAATATGTTAAAAATAAATTGGTAAAAAATATAGGAGGCTTATTATAACTCACATGATATTGTTGCAGACGAAGGATCGTCGATTTGTCTCACCTAACATAATAGTAACAATATCAAGGTAAAGTGATCGAGTAAATCGAAAGCCGACCTTCATCATATCTTAAGCCTTTCAATTTCCGCGCCACGACGAAGGCCACTGGATATCTCAAACAAAATCCTAGCAAGCAAGCAAGCTTACTCTCTCTCTCTCTCTCTCTCTCTCTCTCTCT